>JAUCBJ010000704.1:0-19590 GCA_032718475.1 Nemertoderma westbladi | reverse complement strand
GACCCAAATAAAGGTTTGCAGTTGGTATCTATCAATATACTGTACTCTATCAATAAACACTATCAATAAACAATACTGCAATATACCCTACTGCCGAAGAGGCTATGATTTACAGTTAACCAATATGTATCAAGTCACCCCATTTTGAGACACACTTTCAAAAAACGGGCACTCCACCCCCAATTCATATGAAAATGTGTAAAAAATTTTTAGGATCATAATATTCAAAGACATCTATTAGCATCTGTAAAAATAATTTTTGAACAACATTAACCCAAAGTGTCAAAAATTCGACCTATATTTTGACATTGAAAAAAAGTGAATTTTTGAAAAATGCATTTTTGGCTCTAGTGATCACAAATGCGAAGCAATGACAAAATTTATTTTAATATTTGACAGACAATTTATTCAGACATCTTCTAATATTTCAATTTTTATCATAAGATCACGCAATCACCCACAATCCGTTAAAGAAAAAAAGTATAACTTGCTGTATCAAGTCACCTCAATGTATCAAGTCACCCCGTTTTACGGTATCAGTATATTACAGTATTAGGTGTATTACTAGATTACTGCTGTACTCTGGTACTGCAGTACCGGTACTTAATTGTTCATTTCCTTACTGGCAGACTGCTGGATTGGCTGACTGCTGGCAGGGAACCTAACACAGCAATACCAGTACCTGAGTACTGTAATACCGGTATGTAATAATTTAGTTTCACATTCCCATTAATCTATCACAATCTGACATTGACAGCGCTGAAATAATGGGTGATTTGCATTGCAGCAATGCTACTGAGCTAGGCCAAAGGCCTACCACCGTATTTAATCTCTTATGCTGTCATTCCGTCATTTAGATAGTCATTATTTGAACTCTTGACACAACGGTACCATATACTACTACACTTCTACAGTTTGCCGCTAAAGGTCGAAATGTCTGAAAAAATCGATGAAAATCGATGTCATGTGATGTGATGTGATGGAAATCGATCAATTTGCTTACTGGGCGGAAAAGCCAACCAACCACCAAGGTTAAGGCTGAATCACCAGCCGATCGCCTCAATGGTTGGAAAGCCCACTTTGAAAAGCTCCTCAATAATGACAGGGTATTGCCTGATAACTTTATAGAAGTAAAAGTGTCTGAGTCTGTACTCCCAGATATTCCCATTGGCGATATCTCCTTTGCAGAAGTGAAGGCTGCTGCAAAGAGCATTAAGACCAATCGTGCCAGTGGAGTAGATGGTGTTCCCCCTGAGGTCTTTAAAATACCTGAGTGTTTAAAGCTCATCTATCCCATCATAGTAGACATGTACCGAACAACAAGAGTCCCACAAGAAATGAAAACAAATGAGTTGGTGCCAGTTCCCAAGAAGGGCAACCTAACACTCTATGGTTCTTTTTGGGGAATCTCATTGATTTCGATTGCTGCAAAGCTATACAATAGGATTCTATTAAATCGCATCAGGGATCCCATTGAGAGACTGCTCCGTGGAAATCAGAATGGATTCCATAAAGGTCGTGGGACCATGGAGCCCATTTTGGCACTTAGAAGGATAATTGAAGAATTATCAAAAAAGAAAGACGCAGGCATCTGGCTGTTATCTTTGTTGACTTCTTCAAGGCCTTTGATTCAGTCTCTCGCTCACGTATGTTCAGCATACTTTCATTATATGGGATCCCTGATGAAATTATTGCAGCAATCAGATCAGTATACGATGGTTCGACAACATTTGTGTCTACTGTTGACGGTGACACAGAACCATTTGAAGTGTTATGGGGAGTCCTCCAAGGAGACACACTTGCACCATTCTTGTTCATTATTGTGGTTGACTATGTTCTACGCTTGTCCTTAGATCATCATAATGATGATGGGGTGATGATAACTCCACCTACTGGCTCCAGAAGTCGAGGAAATCCTGCCAAGTACCTACTGATCTAGACTTTGCTGATGACTTAGGAGTACTCTCAGAATCATTAGAGGGAGCCCAACGGCTCCTCAGCTCATTAGAACATGCTGCTTCTAGTGTTGGTCTTTTTATTAACTCCAGAAAGACCAAAATTTTGACAGTTAACTTTGAAAGTCCTCAGCAAGTCTCTGATCGGATGAGCATAAGCTCAAAGGATGGTATGCTTGAGCATGTGGACGACTTCTGTTACCTGGGATCATGGATCCGGAAGTCAGGTGAGGACCTTCGAATACGTAAGGGAAAGGCATGGGCAGCCTTGAATAGGCTTTCCAGGATTTGGAAGTCACCGAGAATTAATCGGAAACTTAAGGTCCGATTATTTAGAGCAGCAGTAGTTCCAGTACTCCTCTATGGGTGTAAAAGCTTTTGCGTCATTAACCGGTTATTTTCCCTTAAAGTACTCTGTAGTTGGTTTGCCAGGCATAAAAAGGCCGTGTCCTTGCTGTACTGGTGTTTTAGAGGACATAAAAGTCATTTCTTCTGTATTTGTACTGTATTTGTACTTTAGAGGACATAATCCGCAATCTCGTGACGCGATAAGCTAGATACTCTTGAAAACAGTGTCGCTACCATGACGACGGCTAACAGCTGATATTGCCACGTCGACGTTTCTTTGTTTCTTTGTTCTCTCGTTGCTCGGTTGACCAATCAGAGCGTTTTTTGTCTCTGTGTTGGAGGTATATACAGAACTCAGTAGTTCAGTGTTATGTTTTTTGCCTAGAGCCTAAGAACATCGGCCTTTGGCACCTCCGTATATCAGCATTCTTTAGCTTTACATTAGTAGGCTTAATTATAGAACGTATATCTGTTATCTTAACTAATCATACAAAATCAAACCCTACTTACTTATCATACATATCTATGCAATTCATATCTTGCATTACTGCTTTGCTGTTGGTTATTCGTTATATTTGTTGATGAATTATTATATCGGAATACTGATCAATAGTCAGACACCCCACCTTCTTGATATACTAAAGGTTAGAGAGACCGGTTACAGATAAACGATTGCGACCTATGTTGAGTGGTTTGAAGTGAATCTAATGCTATTTCATATGCCCAACATAAATTGTCTGTTGCTCTCTTTATACGTGACTAAATTTAGTGAAGGTCGGCAGATTAGTGTGCAGTATTGTGCAGCATTGTGTATGATTGTAACTGATAACAAAGCATCTCCTAAAGAATGCGCCATATACGTTAATCTATAGCCTTTTCGTTGTGACTAGTTTAAGTCATAACTCTGTTTACATATTTAGAGCGCCACGTCCTAAAGGAACTGTTAATATTTCCCGAAAGTGAATAATATTTGTCAGAGATTATATATTACGATCAGTCGAATAATACAGTAGGCTTACACCATCAATCATTAAGCTCCGAACTCAGTCTCCCGGGTATATCCAACGGGTGAATGATTGCGCATAGACTGGCTTCGGCTAATGTAGTGTATCAAATACTCGTCATAAGCTAAAGAATATATATCATCCAAAAGACATTCTAATTTGGCAGGTTAAACTGTCAAAGGTCTTAAAAGCGCAAACAATGGGTGTCCATGCTGGGCTCTAACTGCTGAGGATGTGAGCGGATTCAATTCCGCCTCACTATCCCCATAAAGTTGGGAAGTGGCACCTTTTCAGCAATATTGGGGATACAAGGTTAATCACAATTAATCTCGTATCATACCCAATAACGGGGACAACATACAGCAGCGGGGGGGGGGGGCACTCCCACAGAGGTGGGAGCCGAGAATTAAGATATTAGCCAATAGGGGCGAGGAAAGCATCCGCTAGATAGAGAGGCCAAAGTAGTGTAGGAATAACCAATATATATTATATTGCATACTACCGGTCAGTTCAGTTATCTCAGTCATCTAGTGCAGATCGGTGACATTTCGTACCGTCACCGTCACTACCGGTATAACATTTTGAACCCATTGCATACATTCTGACAACTGTGCTATCGTATTTTATATCAATCATCTTATAACAATATTAGAACAACAGCAACAAACTATATTTTCCCAATTACACGGTGACGCGTAACCTAATCAACCGGTCGGGATCCCCTGATCCCGTCACAGTACGAAATTCCCAACACTGCTAAACTGTGACTGCCATCCACCGAGAAGGAAAGTTAAAGATGAACACAGAGCCCCGAGATCTAGAGGGGGAGAGGACACCGCCGCGGACCCCAGACGATAATAACGAAACGATTCGCGAGGCCGCGACGCGACGGTATCGACCCGCAACGCCGGATTCGCCGACGAGAGACAATCCGGCAGCCCAAGCGGAGGGCGGCCGTCTACTACAACGAGAGGACGAGTCGACGCACGATGACGGTAGAAGTGCCTAAGTCGCTGGACAGGCCGAGGGCGACGGACGGCCCACCGGAACGGCGATGGTGGGGCCGCCGGTACGACGCCGAACCAGGAGAGGAGGAGGAGACGTCGGCGACGAGGACATCGGAACCAGCGATCGGCTTCGATGGGCCTACAACGCCACAAAGAAACATCTCAAAGAGGCCAGAGAGGGAGCAAAGGTTGACCAGGGGAAGTTGAGCCAGCGACTAGGTGAGTCGAATAAACATTTTAGATACCTAGTTCGTTTCGGGCAGGGAGAACTGGCGAGTGAGAGAGCGAGGGGGGTCGCCACCGAACTATTTGAACTATGGCGGTCCGGGATAATGGAGCCCCAAGTAGTGTACATAGGGCCGTATTTAGTGGATGCTAGGGGAATTAAGTTAGTGGGTTGGGCAGATCCGCACGAGGGCGAACCCGAGGTTAACCCCGAGGATTCGGTCTCGTCGGTTAGCGAGAACCCCAGAAAGCGGGGGAAAGTTAGTAGGACAGAGAGGCGACGGGGGTCCGTCGCGACCGATAAGTCCGCTACATCCTCCGCAAAAGCAAGACGGGTGTTAGAGATAGATCTGGCGTGTCAATTAGACATGGTGGCATTAGACCAGAAAGAATTAGAGAGGCAGTTGGATGAGGGAACTGCGTTATTAGAGAAAGAGAGGGAACTGGCGAGAGAGAATAAGGAGAGAGCCGAGAGGGTCGCAAGAAACTTTAGAGAGTGTGAGGAGATAGAAATAAGGGAAGGAAAGGAGCGAGAAGAGCGAGAGGCGAAGGAGGCGAACAAGCGTAAAGAGCATGAGGCGAGAGAGGTGAACTAGCGTAAAGAGCGTGAGGCGGCGAGGGAGGCGAGCGAGTGTAAAGAGCGTGAGGCGAGAGGGGCGAGAGAGGAGAGCGAGCGTAAAGAGCGTGAGGCGAGAGAGTAGAGCGAGCGTAAAGAGCGAGAGGCGAGAGAGGGGAGCGAGCGTAAAGAGCATGAGGCGAGAGGGACAAGCGAGCGTAAAGAGCGTGAGGCGAGGCGGCTTGAGAGGATTGTGAGAGAGGCGGAGTTGGCCGAGCAGAGTTTGCGAGAGGATAGGGAAAGAGAGAGAACGGGAAAGCATGTGCGGGATGATAAGCATGCCCGGTTGAGGGGGCTTATGCAATATCAGGCCAAACAGAAGCGCCGATTAGAACTGGCGCAGTTTGGCTATCAGAGAGTGAGGCTGGCTCGGGTAGTATTTACGAGGAGCAAGAGGTTATGGAAATGTTTGTTAATACCCCACTTACAGGGACCGGACGACAGACCCAAGACTGGTGTGACCGTACGGGTGGGGGGGGGGGGGGGGGGTAATAATAATACACTAGAAGGCATTAATATTAATAGTACCGTAGTAGATAACCCTAATCAAACTTTCATTGCAGGAAATAATATTTTGCCCGATAATAATAATTTAAATCCGAACGATCCTAATTTAAATAATAATCCAAATAATTCAAATAATAATATAGATTTGAATATACAAAATAATTCAAATAATTTAAATTTAAATACGCAAAATAATCTAAATAATAATTTTAATTCAAACAAGCAAAATAATCCCGATTCTAATTCAAATATACAGAATAATTTAAATAATAACCCGAATTCAGCACAGAATAATTCTAATAATTTAAATAATTTAGAAAATAATATTGGTACTGGTGCTATTAATATAAACGCGGCAGAAGCAGGTAGCCCGGCTAACAAGAGCCTGCCAGGCCACATAATCAGTATGCAGGGGGTAACGGGGGTGAGAGACCCCGACGGGAGCCTGGTAGGCCACGTAGTTAATACGTAGGGAGTAGCGAGGGTGAGTCAACCCGACGGGAGCCTGCCAGGCCACGCAGTGATAGAGGGAGAGGCGGGGGTGAATAGACCCAGCCGCAGTAGGGATAGTGCGTCGACTAGAGAGGGGCGTAGAGGCGAAGTGAGAGATAGTGAAGTGATAGGTGGGGGGGGGGGGGGGGGGCTACAGGAGCCCCACAACGAGAGATTAGCGGCAAGAGGGGGGGGCAGAGAGTGTCCCGCAGGCGTCGGCGGATAATGCGCGGGGCGAATTAGGTAAACCGCAGCACCCGGCGATGGAGAATAGTAGGGGGATTACGAATATCCCCAGCGGCGTGCGACCGGGTAGAGAGAGAGAGGTTGGCGTCGCGAGCGACGAGACGTCGAGCCCAGTCAGAAGAGGGAAGAAGAACAGTGGAGTTTAACCGGGAGGTCGACGAGAGATCTCACGAGCGGGGATGCTACACTGCAGAAAGAAGAAGAGAAGAGAGTAGAATAAGTGTCATTGCGAGCGACAGGAGAGCGAGGACGGATAGCGAGCCGTCGGTAGTAGAGATGGAGTTGGAGAGTCGGTGGAGTCGAACTCCGGGAGATTGCCGTCGTCCCGGAGAGATGCGACCTGGCGAGGTGTACTATACGCCGAGAGAGGGGTACAGGGCATACCGGTACGAGGACGAGAATGGGAGAGGAGATCGAAGAGAAACTTCCCGACGGGATGTAGCTGCCGATCGAGGGTACAGTAGTCGCGGGGAGGACTTCTTGGATTATTCGAGAAGGTTAAACTTCCTTTCCGGAGGGACACATACAGACTACAGGACATACTGTAGGCCTTACTGCACATACTATAGGCCATGCTGGGAGAGATAGTGTAGGCGATAGGGCAGCGCAGACGACGGGATTAAACCCGGAAGTCGCGGAGTACATACCAGTAGGTAGGCCAGAAGTGGATAGGCCTATACAGGTACCAGCACAGCAGTATGACTATAGCATGCAGGGACATAGCATATACCCGGTTGAGGGGGATATTGCAGATAGATGGATTGGCCCCAATATATTAACATCCCCCCATTACAGTATCGGCAGTATAGACAACCAAGAACAAGAAGGATTCGACGAAGAGAGCGGGGTGGAAAGTGAGACGAGCTAGAGGGGGGAAGATGGTAGGGTGCCTGATGGAGGAGTGGCCCTTAGGTTGCTTAGTGGTCCAATAGGTTGGACAGAAAAGGCTACGGACGCGCCGACGTGAAGGTGTAGGTAGTTAAAGAGAAACATACGCACTGAGGTAAACTGAGGGCGTCACGTGCGGGTATGCAAGGGGGGTATGTACGCATACCGTTGGTTATCAGAAGTGGGATAACCAAGTAGAGTATGGAGAGGGAGAAACCTGTGGTCATTGAGGACATCAGGTGACCAGAAACGAGAAGGATTAGAGGAAGAGAGTGGGGCGGAAAGTGAGGTGAGCTAGAGGAGGAAGATTGGAGAGATGAGAAGGGTACAGGGGATGCGTTGAACTAAGTAGGGCACGGGCGTGATGACGTGTTTGATGCAAGAGCAGAGTATGTTAATTAGGGTGGGGCCGGGCACAAGAGGTGCCGGGCACAAGAGGTGCCGGGCACAAGAGGTGCCGGGCACAAGAAGTTAGTGGAGTTAGTTGAGTTAGTAAGAGTTAGTAGTAGAGTTAGTTGAGTTAGTAAGAGTTAGTAGAGAGTTAGTAGAGTTAGTAAGAGTTAGTAGTTGTTCACATAACTAACATACCCACTTTTACGGCACTCAGAGCGTCACGTGCAGGCGAGAAGATGTAAAGGGGATAAGATGTAAAGGTAGATGTAGAGGAGATAAGATGTAGATAGAGTAGAGGAAGTAGATGCAGAGATAGATGTAGAGGAAGTAGATAAAGATGGGAGAGATGCGTGATGGGGGGGTGGCCCATGGGTTGTTGAGTGGTACAGTGGGTTGGACGGAAAAGAGTACGGACGTGCCGGGGTGTGTGTGTGAGGGTGTGGGTGGTTAGAAGTTGCGTTGCCTAGGTTAACATGGCTCCTAGGGTAACTTAGCATACGCACCTTTGACGGCACTGAGGGTGTCACGTACGGAATTGAGGGGAGCATGTATACATAACCATAGTTGAGGGGTGCAGTAGGAGAGGCGGGCACATAGGGTGCCAGGTAGTAGAGTAGTAGAGGCGGGCATGTAGGGTGCCAGGTAGTAGAGTAGTAGAGACGGGCACAAAGGGTGCCAGGTAGTAGAGTAGTAGAGGCGGGCATGTAGGGTGCCAGGTAGTAGAGTAGTAGGTAGAGGCGGGCACGTAGGGTGCCAGGTAGTAGAGTAGTAGAGACGGGCACAAAGGGTGCCAGGTAGTAGAGTAGTAGAGGTGGGCACGTAGGGTGCCAGGTAGTAGAGTAGTAGAGACGGGCACAAAGGGTGCCAGGTAAAAGAGTAGTAGAGGCGGGCACATAGGGTGCCAGGTAGTAGAGTAGTAGAGGCAGGCACATAGGGTGCCAGGTAGTAGAGTAGTAGAGAGGGCACTAAGTGAGAGGGGGGGGGGGGGGTATGTACGCATGCCATAGCAGAAGAGTATGGAAAGTGCGAAACCTGTGGGCGCTGAGGGCATCACGTAGTGAGCAGGAAGAGGGTAGGTAGTACCGTTAGCTAGAGAGTTAGTAAGAGGGTACGTAGTACCGTTAGTAGAGGAGTTAGTAAGAGTAGTAAGAGGGTACGTAGTACCGTTAGCTAGAGAGTTAGTAAGAGGGTATGTAGTACCATTAGCTAGAGAGTTAGTAAGAGGGTACGTAGTACCATTAGCTAGAGAGTTAGTAAGAGGGTACGTAGTACCGTTAGCTAGAGAGTTAGTAAGAGTAGTAAGAAGGTATGTAGTACTGTTAGTTAGAGAGTTAGTAAGAGTAGTAAGAGGGTACGTAGTACCGTTAGTTAGAGAGTTAGTAGTAAGAGGGTATGTGTAGTACCATTAGGAGAGTTAGTAGTAAGAGGGTACGTAGTACCGTTAGTTAGAGAGTTAGTAGAGTTAGAGAGTTGGAGAGTTAGTAGAGGTAGATAGTTAGTAGAGGTAGAGAGTCAGTAGAGTTAGAGAGTTAGAGAGTCAGTAGAGTTAGCAGAGTTAGTAGAGCTAGTAGAGTTAGTAGAGTTAGCAGTAAGAGAGTAGAGAGCACAATATATCGTAGTAAGGTAGATAGAATAATAGCGCAGACAGGGGGAACATGGGTAGAATAAAAATAAAATTAAGAATATCAGGATCACCTAGAAGAAGGATCACCTGCAGAAGGGCCTTCTAGAAGGCCTTCGAAGGTCTGGTAGACCACCCAGGGCTGAAGGGCAAGTCGGTGTAATACAACAGCCGGCATCTTGTAGACAGGGAGGTGGATACACATAAAAGAGGTGGGAGAAGTTGTAAGCGGATAGACTTGAGGAGAAGCGACTGGAAGAAGTCGCCAGGCGAGAAAGGCGGAGAGAGAATGAAGCGCGTTATGTAGACGAGCATATAATATAATATATATAATAATAATAATTATAATCTTATAATAATTATATAATAATTCATGTATATATTATATAATATATACCGTAGTCAAGTACAACCTTTTCCAATTAGCTACTGGGACTGGGGACTAATTGACTAGGGCGACAGGACGGGACTTAGACGGATCCCACTAACATGGTGCACACATGTGTGGGACCCGATAAGTGTGTGGTCATTAAACAACAGGGCGGAGTTCAGGATTTATTGTGAAAGCTCGTATCCTGCGGGATAAGAATCGTGCAGATGGGCACTACCGGGATATGAGTAGGAGGGGCACTTGATGGGACCCAGGCATGGAGAGTGAGGGAATATGAGAGGAGTATGAGAGGAATATGAGAAGAGTATGAGAGGATACCGCAGGGGAGTTAGTAAGAGGTGGTGTTGAGGCGTGAGAAGAGAGTACGGGTGCGATTCAAATGTGGGGGGGGGGGGAGGAGTAAGAGGCAGAGTGAGGGACAAGGAGGTCCGAAGGTTAGAGTGGAAATAGAGAGAAGTAGAGAAGAGTTAGAGTGGAGTGGAGATAAAAATTGTGTGAGAGAGGTTCACAATTGTCTCGAACCGAGACGCCAGATGTCTTGGTGCAACACAGGTTGAAGTTGCACCAAGAGAGGGTAGTAATATCATACCCAGAGGGAGCGGCCTGGAAAGCCGACTCCAAGAAAGAGGACTCCACCCCACACCCGATAATAGATCGGGTTCCAGCGGAATTGAAGCGCACTCGTAGGTGATGCTATCTTCTCACCGGGAAGATAGAATGGGGGGGGGGGGTGTGAGCGGATTCAATTCCGCCTCACTATCCCCATAAAGTTGGGAAGTGGCGCCTTTTCAGCAATATTGGGGATACGAGGTTAATCACAATTAATATCGTATCACACCCAATAACGGGGACAACATACAGCCCCGAAGGCCACACACATAGGAGGTTAGAGGTCAAACCACCTTGAGAGGGAGAGTAACAGCAGCGGGGGGGAAGCACTCCCACAGAGGTGAGAGCCGAGAATTAAGATATTAGCCAATAGGGGCGAGGAAAGCATCCGCTAGTTAGAGAGGCCAAAGTAGTGTAGGAATAACCAATATATATTATATTGCATACTACCGGTCAGTTCAGTTATCTCAGTCATCTAGTGCAGATCGGTGACATTTCGTACCGCCACCGTCACTACCGGTATAACATTTTGAACCCATTGCATACATTCTGACAACTGTGCTATCGTATTTTATATCAATCATCTTACAACAATATTAGAACAACAGCAACAAACTATCTTTCCCAATTACACGGTGACGCGTAACCTAATCAACCGGTCGGGATCCCCTGATCCCGTCACAGAGGACACCAAATCTCTGGATGGCACATTCACAAGAATGCTACGCCGGGTTCATTGTGTCAAGTACAATGCACACATCTCCAACCAGACACTATATAACATTGGAGGTGTCTCATTGGTTCCCCCAAGCTTGACACTAGAACAAAATCGCCTCCGCTTTGCAGGACATTGCTTTCGCCGTGAGGACCAGCCAGTGCATAATCTTGTACTTTGGCAGCCTCATGGAGTGAATAAGCATGGTGGACAGCCCATGACTGCATCTTAAAGACGCATCTTTTTTGAGACGCATCTTAAAGGACACGGGCCTTGAAGATGCGGATGATCTAGCAAATGTCATGGGTGATAGGGAGTTGTGGCGGTGCAATTTTGTTGACAAGCCGGCACAGCATTCTTAAAAATGCAGCTGCAATGCAGCATGCCGATCCTAGTAGTAGTAGTTGCCGCTAAAGGTCGAAGTGTCTGAAAAAACCCTTATCTCAAGCTGAAACTTGGCTGATATATACAGTAATGCATGCTAGATGCCCAATATCTACATAGTCAACCGTAAACACGTAATTACTACAGACATGGCTAAATTTGTTGACGAGATATGTAGACAGTTAGGTTGGTTAGACAAGCCCGAATATTATAATACCCCCGTTGTGGTCGGCATGATTTCTTTTGCGCTTCCTTATTAAACGCCAAGCTTCGTAGGGCCTATGGTAAACCAGCTTTGGGTATGAAAGAGTCCTTAGAATATCTAGACTACGAATCATCGTTGCTAATGATCACACAGCAACATGAACGCAGCGTGGATCCAAAATCAGACAAACCAACCACAACCAAATATATCGTAAGCGAGTACGGGACACATACAATGTGTCGACTGTAATGGAAGTCACCACTATTTCAAGCATAAAAAGGACATAGACCCCCATGTTCCCCACATGGAAATAAAGGTCTAATTTACCGATTATTCACCCTACTATTCATCGGCTAGTTCAGACCAAGAATTCGATACTGTAAAAGCTTCTGTGGGATATAACTGGCCCCTTTGCTTCGCAATCCAGTTTCCCCCCAGGCGCTGGAATACTCTAAAAAGGTTCTCTAACTGTATATATATTCCCCTCGCCCTCAAGGTACCGTTACAGGTGTTTTAACGGACATAAAAGTCATTCTGCTATATACGTGTTTTAGCGGACATGGTAAGACAAAAAACCTGCAATGCGACAAATACCTTTCATAGCTTAGCCGTGATGATTCATATTACGACATCTAACAGCTGGTTGCTGACATGGAAACAGCCATTGGACGCATGGTTCTTTGTTTGGCTTGAGCCAATCAGAGCGATTTTTCCTGTCGACGTGTAGCTTTTCGGTCGATCATAAGGAGAGTGTTCAGTCTTACTGTTTTTTCTTGATACTTTGTTGTTATTGCTGTCTAGGCCAGGAACAACGGCTCTAGAATCAATTCGTTTCATACTTTTAGAAGAAACATTAGTAGGCTAAAATTATAGAGCGTATGACTGTTATCAGTTCTTAACAACTCATATCACATATCGGTCCATATCAGTTTATATCATATCTTAACTTACCGTCTTAATGCTGTTTACTGTTGTGTTTCGGTTGAATATCATTTGGAGAACATATATAAAGAACCCAAATTTCCCAATTTTCTTGATACACTACAGGTTAGAGAGACGGGTTATATATAGCGATTGCGCCTTATATTGTTGTGGTTTGTAGTGAATTTAATGCTATTTGATAAGCACTACAGTGGTCCGTTGCTATTCCCTTTATATATGATAAAATTCATTGACGGTCGGCAAATTAGTGAGCAGTATTGTGTGTTACCGGTAGTGTGCATGATTGTGACTGATAACTAAGCATTTCCTAAAGAATGCGCCTCATACGTGAATCTTAAGCCTTACCGACTTACCGTTGTGATTAGTGTAAATCATATCTCTGTTTACTTAGATAGAGCGCCACGTCCTAAAGGAACTGTTAATATTTCCCGAAAGTGAATAATATTAGTCAGAAATTAATTATTAACGATCAATCGAATAATACAATACAGTAAGCTTCACTGCAATAATAATTTAAGCCCTCAGAATCCAGTCTCCCGGGAATATCCAGCGGGTGAATGGACGCGCACTAGGCTGGCTTCTGCTAATGTTGTGTTTATTGGTATTAAATATTTGTCTTCTTCTAAAGTATATTTGTAAACCAAAGACATATAAATTTTGGCAGGTTAAACTGCTAAAGGTCTTCAAAAGCGCGTACAATAACAGTCATTGACTTTATTGCAGTAAGCAATAAAGTTGAAAGTACCGGTACTTCTGTAGGTCAGTAGGCCCAACTACCAGAACCGGTACTTCTGTAGGTCCGTAGGCCCAACTGTCCTAACCGGTACTTCCAGTATAAGTACATTAGTATTATTCGATTTTGATTGTTGTATACCAGTAGGTCTTAGTACTTAATCAGGGAACGGCCGCCCTGGTTTTTGATTGAGATTTTACTTATTTCTGTCGGTTTTATTTACATGTAAGTTAATATTGAGCTGAAGACGTGTAAGTCTGCTCAGATTATTCAGATAATTGTAGGCTGAGCTGCTGTCTGACTGTTGTTGGGTCTGGAGAGATTGCGGCGTGTGTAGAGTTTGTCCAATAAAGTGCCAGTTAGTAAGTTGGGGCAACTTGAGTGTAAGGTCAATCCCCTCTTAAAGAATAAGTCGTACTACCGTGTTAGAACGCATACTAACTAACCGTTTTGGAATCTGCACATACTGTAGTTTATTTAGGCTTGACAGTATTCTGCCAGCGTTTTGGCCTGTGTTTGTTTGTGTGGTCTGTTCAGGTACCGTAATAGTTATTACTCAGATATTTTGTAGGCTGGATTGTTGTCTAGCTATTATTAGGACTGAAGAGATTGCTGCGTGTGTAGAGTTTGTCTGATAAAGTGCCGTTAGTAAGTTGGGGCAGCCATCGCTGTAAGGCCAATCCCCTCTTAAAGAATAAGTCGTACTACCGTGTTAGAACGCATACTAACTAACCATTTCAGAATCTACACGTACAGTAGTTTATTTAGGCTTGGTGGTAGTCTGCCAGCGTTTTGGTTTGTATTTGTTTGAGTATTCAGTACGGGTAGCGTAATATTTATTATTCAGAGTTTATGCGATTATTCGCAACATTCATGTCCCCAAGTTTATTCCTACAGTAATTGTGCTTGTTATACATACAGTTATAGTTAAATTAACCCCGGTACTACACGGGCTGCTTGGCGTAGGACAAGACTGGTGACTTTGTGCTCTGGTCACTCCAGCAGATGCCGTGGTTCTTTTAACTGTTCAAGTATATTTAACTACTGATTATTTGTTGTACCAGTACTTGTACCTAATTTAGGGTTTAGTGTACAGTGCTTTCCGAGAGTAATTAGTGTGTAGGCAGTATATTTGTGTTGTAAAGTGGTTGATAGGCACATTCGTTAGCTCTATTAACTTCCAGGTAGGAACACTCCGTGATACATAACGTAGTACCTATAGAGATACGGCTATAGGTCGTCAGGCGGTGGTATTTTCTTATCTGGACAGTGCAATATATTTACTACTACTTATTATTTTAAATACCGTAGTATTCTGTCAGTTGTAATAACCAGAAATCTAACCCTTTGTTAGGCTGGTTTGTAGACTTCCTGTAAAATTACCCTAAAAATCTCGTACGTAATATTTTTGTTGTGTTTAATAAGAGATTTAATCTCACCCATATCGTAAGTAATTTGTAGTATTAAGTAACTTAGGTAAATTAGAATTATCAGTTTTAGTGTCCCATAAATAGCACTTCACTGAGAGCGCACAGCTTCTGTGTAGTGACCCCCAGAAATAATAACATTTATTTCAAATATTGACAAAACCCATTTTAAACGGGTATATAAATATTATAAATCAACTCAAACGATTTATAAATAGTAGGCCTGCCATACAACAACTAGGTCTCAATATCAGTTGGACTACTGCTTAAATAACGGTAATAAAGTAAGTTAAAGTAACCAAGTAACCCTAAAATATTCAGAAATTCAATTATTCTAAAATAATTGACATACCGGTATTTACCATAGGCTTATTATATTTATTTCTATAAATTTGAGCTGAAATCATACCGGTACTCTGTAATTAATTCTAGTTCATAATTATACTTATATATACTATCAGTGTAAGCTGTATACCGGTATTCACGATAGGCCTATTATATATTTATATATATTTGTGCTAAAATTATATACCGGTACTCTGTGACAAACCTAATTTACAATACTTATATATACTATAAGTGTATACCAGTATTCTAATATACTGTAATAAATTAACGGTACTAGGCCAACGGTTATACTGAATTACTAGACTTGCTTTAACTGAAACTATAGCAGTAGACATTCAACTGTATAGCTAAACATGTCTGACACTCAGCAAAACCTGTCAGACAGTCTAATCGATACAACCATCTGTGACACAGATAGGAGTGTAGAGCGATTAAGAAAGGAGTTCAGTTCACCTCCTACTGCAAGAAAGGTCATCCCTCCAGTAGTATCAGACCCTAGGCTAATCCACCATAGGTCCATCATAGGTACTCGGGCCCAGGTCAAACGGAACCAAGAGGCAGCTGTCCTATCGCAGCAACATCTTGGTCAAGAACCTAGTTCCCAGCGACCCGATAGCTCCAGTAGTTCGGATACTGTAGAGCTGACCCCCGAACGCGGAGTGCAGATGGCGGCTACAGCCTACTCGGACCCCCTTCTCACCCTTCCTGCCGCAGTGCTAACTACTATATTCATTGCGGTGGAGGAACAGCAAGCCGACTGGGCGAGAAATAAGCGAGCGACCCAAGATAATTATGCGGGATATGCCAGGGAAGAATTGATGTCTATTGTCGAGTCACAATGGAACTTTCCCGGACCCGGACTCCCGTTAGATCTGTCCGAGGCTACTTGGGAAGATATACACAGGATGGGAGTGGCTAAAGATACAATGGATCCAGCTGTTTGGAAGAGGTCGGCAGCAGGATATGTGCAGGGATTCTTCGGCTCCTTAGAGCGATTAGAAGAACGACTGTTTCGACAACCCCACAGACCTCAAGAGCAAGACGAACTGCTATACCAAGTACGCGAAAGAACCCTACGCATTCGACTAATCCTATCAGCTTTTGAGGAAACTTCCAAAAGAAGACAGGACACGTCGCTGCAGGTTGCTGTCAAAACTTGGTTCCAGCGGGTAGGCCTCCAAGTACAAGAAACGGACCAGTGGAAATCCCAGCTGTCTGAGAGACCAACCTATGAAGAACCAACCGATGCCACCCTTTCTCAAGCGGAAAGCGAAGTGACAGCAGAGAAACCGCGAACTAGAGACGCCATCGACATTTATTTGTCCGATTATCAGCGATTCCAAGGAGACGAAGAGTTGAGGAGACGGCTGTCTGGACTTTCCCCTAATAGTGAAGGAACTAAGCTTGTGTTGGACTCAATCGATGCGGAAATGTTAGCTGCAAACCAAGCTGAATTTGATGAAAAACTCCGCCTCGCTAGAGTCCAAGAAGAACAAATAAAGAAAAGACGGATAGAGGAACAAAAGGCGGCGGCTATGGCAGAAGCAGAAGTAGAAAGAAAGGCAGCGGCGGCAGAAGCAGAAGCAGAAAGAAAAGCAGCAAAGGCAGCGGCGGCAGAAGCAGAAGCAGAAAGAAAGGCAGCGGCTGCAGAAGCAGAAGCAGAAAGAAAAGCAGCAAAGGCAGCGGCGGCAGAAGCAGAAGCAGAAAGAAAGGCAGCGGCGGCAGAAGCAGAAGCCGAAAGAAAAGCAGCAAAGGCAGTGGCAGAAGCAGAACGGTGAGCCTCTGAGCAGACTACCCAACTGGAGTTGGAAAATTTGCAAGAGACGCAAGACCACATAAATAAACAGTTAACTGCTAGTCAAATGCAGATGATGAGAAAATCTACTCCCAAGCGCCAGGGATACACATCTTCAGAGGAAGGCGAGACCACCGATCCTGAAGGCGGAGGAAATAGATCTCATCTAAGCAGGCGTAGAAAAACATCTTACCGTCACAAATTGCCTGATTTGCCCCCAGCTGTTAGAAGACAACTAGCTAGCACAGACTTGAGTAGTATAGAACCTACAGACCAAATTATTAAGGTCAAAAGACTCCCTACTATAGTTGATGTGCCTGAAATAATTAGGCCTGTCGTTCCCAAAGTCACCCCTGTGTTAGAGACCCCTGTACTTCCAGAGCTTAACTCTAAATTCCCTTTACATAGTACTACACTGCCTGTACCCGGTAGAACAGTCAATGAGAATATCCCTGTCCTGATAGCTGAGAGAGAAATCAAAGATTTGTCTCCCGTCGTCCCACGTCAGCCTGCTACAATGTTGGCGACTCCCGCTTCGGCGGTCGAGTGGGTAGAGGAGGGACGGCGGGGGATGAATCTCCTGCTCGGACAGATGCAGGAGACTGTCCACCAACTTAAGGGAACAGTAAGGGAAGGTAGAGCAGAGTTGCAAGAAGTGCAGCAAAGTATCGCGCTAGAACGCGACAAATTAGTCAATATCCAAAAGGGCATACCCATACCCCCTGTAACATTGTGTCAACCTGTTAGGTCTGAAGTATTACATGCGCAAGGTGTGGAGCCTACACGCATCTATACTGCTAGTGAAGTAGAAACTCCTATAGCAAACCCTATTAAGGGTGATTATAAACCTGTTGTTAATGATATTCCCTATAGACCTGATAATGATCCGAGAAATTTATATACCGATAATTCGATATTAAATAACACGATGGCCCAAGAAAGTTTTACGCGTCAGATGGCTAGAACAGAAGCCCGCCAAGCGGTTAAAGTGGGAGAGATCGTCAAATTCAATGGAGATGAGATGAAGTGGTTACCTTTCAACGAATATTACAAAGACAGCATACAGAACTCTGTGCTATCTAACGGAGAGAAACTTAGGTTCCTCATCAAGTGCTTGGAAGGACCTCCCAAGTTAATGGCGTTAAAATTTATTGGACATCCAGAAGGATTAAGACAAGTTTGGGATACATTAAACATCAGGTATGGTAACAAGGATAACATAGCTAAGTATTTGTATGCAAAATTAGTAGCCCCCCGACACTTCCTTAGTAGCGGGATTATAGAGTTTTCCGATGAGATTCAAGAGATCTGTAGACAACTGGACTGGTTAGGTAAGTCGCATGAATATCAGAGTTCCATGGTTATTGGAGCCGTAGTCTCTACTTTACCAAAGGGTGGAGTATGTACGCGCTGGGACAAGAAAGTGTTGTACATGAATGAACAACAACGACGAAGTCCTACCATGGCTGATCTCATGTCCTTCTTAGATGGTGAAGTAAAACTACAACTCATCAAGCAGTCCAGAGAGAAAACATCGGAAAATAAGGTAAGTGAGAAACCCGCTTCTAGGAGAAGAGTAACACCGGTGTGTTACACTGACGACGGCGAAAGCCAAGCTTCTCAAGAAGAGGACAGCGGGAAAGACACCGAGCGATCTTACTATATTGACAAAACCTCAAAAGATGTAAGTAAATACAAAGCTCGAAACAACGATAGGAGAGAACAGGTTGCCAAGACCCCTCCTCAGTCTCCTAACAGAATGCACCGAAGAAAACCCGAAGAAAAAACGAGAGTGCATCAAGTTACCCAAGGTAAGGTGAGTAACATAAAACCTAACTGTGCGCTGTGCGACGGGACCCATCGTTTGAGTGCGTGTGCTGAATTTCTAAAGAAATCCCTTGTAGACAGACGTACAGTCGTGTGGGACAAGCGGTTATGCTATAATTGCCTCAGACCAGGACACCAACGGCGAACCTGTTACTCCGACATAAAGTGTGCAAAGTGTGGCGCGAAACATCACATCTTGTTACACAGTGAGACTTGTGACACAGAGTCAGGTAAGTGAGCCCGAACTACATGTCCAATTCAGTGATGTAAACGACACTGATCAAGAATCTGAGATGGAAGGATTCTATACTGACGAATTCTCCGACGCCAACGAATCCTGTTATCTAATCAATACCGCAGTGTATCGAGCACTTACTTATGAAAAGGACACCAACAATGAGTTTCCCCCAACTACTTTTGCCAAACAACCATCTTGGAAAGCTCCAACTTCCAACGTAGGAATCAGAGAATTTCCTGTGGTGCAGGTAAGAGTTCACGGTCTTAACAAAAGTTACATAGTGAACGCCCTCCTTGACTCCGGCAGCACAGGAACATTCATCGATCAAGAATTAGCCGAGGATATCTTTGCTGGACAACCAAAATTTCGGACTAAATTGAATATGTCAGGAATTATGCAGGTTTGGAAATCTACCCTAACGGCAGATTACTATGTAGGTGTGTTGTCCACCCCCCAGGATAAGTTAGGAACACAAGGTATAAGGTCGGTAAAAATGGTGGCTATAAAGAACTTCGCTACTACTCAAGCAGACCTTTATAATTGGGACGAAGATGAGAGCATTCAACATCTTAAGATACCTCGATTCCAGACAGATTATCCTGGAGTGCAAATCCTCATCGGCCAAAACGCGCACGAGGCGCTCGAAACATTAGAGAAACGGCCTGCTCAACCGC
>JAUCBJ010000703.1:0-40747 GCA_032718475.1 Nemertoderma westbladi | reverse complement strand
CTCTTACCAACCTTTGGCGTTGCCTGTTGCCACATGATTATTTGTTGTACCAGTACTTGTACCTAATTTAGGGTTTAGTGTACAGTGCTTTCCGAAGTAATTAGTGTGTAGGCAGTATATTTGTGTTGTAAAGTGGTTAATAGGCACGCTGGATCTGGTAGTCCGCGGTAATTAACTTCTAGGTAGGAACACTCCGTGATACATAACGTAGTACCTATAGCGATACGGTTATAGGTCGTCAGGCGGTGGTATTTTCCTATCTGGACAACGCAGTGTATCTACTACTACTTATTATTTTCAAATACCGTAGTACCCTGTCCGTTGTAATAACCAGAAATCTAACCCTTTGTTAGGCTGGTTTGTAGACTTCCTGTAAAATTACCCTAAAAATTCGTACGTAATATTTTTGTTGTGTTTAATTAGAGATTTAATCTCACCCGTATCGTAAGTAATTTGTAGTACTAAGTAACTTAGGTAAATTAGAATTATCTGTTTTAGTGTCCAATAAATAGCACTTCACTGAGAGTGCACAGCTTCTGTGTAGTGACCCCCAGAAATAATAACATTTATTTCAAATATTGACAAAAAACCCATTTAAACGGGTATATATCTATTATAAATCAACTCAAACGATTTATAAATAGTAGGCCTGCCATATAACAACTAGGTCTCAAAATCAGTTGGACTACTGCTTAAATAGCGGTAACAAAGTAAGTTAAAGTAACCAAGTAACCCTAAAATATTCAGAAAATCAATTATTCTAAAATAATTGACATACCGGTATTTACCATAGGCTTATTATATTTATTTCTATAAATTTGAGCTGAAATCATACCGGTATTCTGTAATAATTCTAGTCCAGAATTATACTTATATACTATAAGTGTACGCTGTATACCGGTATTCACGATAGGCCTATTATATATTTATATATATTTGTGCTAAATTTATATACCGGTACTCTGTGACAAACCTAGTTTACAATACTTATATATACTATAAGTGCATACCGGTATTCTAATATACTGCAATAAATTACCGGTACTAGGCCAACGGTCATACTGAATTACTAGACTTGCTTTAACTGTAACTATAGCAGTAGGCATTCAACTGTATAGCTAAACATGTCTGACACTCAGCAAAACCTGTCAGACAGTCTAATCGATACAACCATCTGTGACACAGATAGGAGTGTGGAGCGTTTAAGAAAGGAGTTCAGCTCACCTCCTACTGAAAGAAAAGTCATCCCTCCAGTAGTGATATCGGACCCTAAGCTAATCCAACACCGTAGGTCCATCATCGGCACTCGGGCCCAAGTCAAACGGAACCAGGAAGCAGCTGTCCCACAGCAGCAACAGCCTAGTCAAGAAACTTATCCCCAGCGATCAGATAACTCCAGTAGTTCGGATACTGTCGAACTGACCCCCGAACGCGGATTGCAGATGACGACTAAAGCCTACTCGGACCCCCTTCTCACCCTTCCTGCCGCAGTGCTAACAACTATATTGATTGCGGTGGAGGAACATCAAGCAGATTGGGCGAGAAATAAGCGAGCGACCCAAGATGATTATGCAGGATACGCCAGGGAAGAATTGATGTCTATTGTCGAGTCACAATGGAACTTTCCCGGACCCGGACTCCCGTTAGATCTGTCCGAGGCTACTTGGGAAGATATACACAGGATGGGAGTGGCTAAAGATACGATGGATCCAGCTGTTTGGAAGAGGTCGGCAGCAGGATATGTGCAGGGATTCTTCGACTCCTTAGAGAGATTAGAAGAACAACTGTTTCGACAACCCCAAGGACCTCAAGAGCAGGAAGAACTGCTATATCAAGTACGCGAAAGAACCCTACGCATTCGACTAATCCTATCAGCCTTTGAGGAAACTTCCAAAAGAAGACAGGACACGTCACTGCAGGTTGCTGTCAAAACTTGGTTCCAGCGGGTAGGTCTCCAAATCCAAGAAACAGACCAGTGGAAATCCCAGCTGTCTGAGAGACTAACTTATGAAGAACCAACCGATGCCACCCTTTCTCAAGTGGAAGGCGAAGAGACCTCAGAGAAACCACGAACGAGAGACGCCATAGACATTTATCTGTCCGACTATCAGCGATTCCTAGGAGACCAAGAATTGAGGAGACGGCTGTCTGGACTTTCCCCCAATAGTGAAGGAACCCAGCGTGTGTTAGATTCAATCGATGCTGAAATGTTAGCTGCTAACCAAGCAGAATTTGATGAAAAACTCCGCCTCGCTAGAGTCCAAGAAGAACAGGTAAAGAGAAGGCGGATAGAGGACAAAAGGGCAGTAGCAGCGGCGAAAGCGGCAGCGTCAGTGGAAGAGGCAAAAGCGGTAGCGGCAGTGGAAGCGGCAAAGGCAGTAGCAGCAGTAGCAGCGGCAAAGGCAGCAGCGGCAGTGGAAGAGGCAGAAGTAAAAGCGGCAGCGACAGTGGAAGCAGCCAAAGCAGCAGCAGCAATGGCATTGGCAGACGCAGAACAGAGAGCGTCTGAGGAGACTACCCAACTGGAGTTGGAAAATCTGCAAGAGACGCAAGACAACATAAATAAACAGTTAACTGCTAGTCACATGCAGATGATGAGAAAATCTACTCCCAAACGCCAGGGATACACATCATCGGAAGAAAGTGAAACCACCGACCCTGAAGGCGGAGGGAATAGATCTCGTCTAAGCAGGCGTAGAAAAACATCTCACCGACACAAATTGCCTGATTTGCCCCCAGCTGTTAGAAGACAACTAGCTAGCACAGACTTAAGTAGTATAGAACCTACAGACCAAATTATTAAGGTCAAAAGACTCCCCACTATAGTTGATGAGCCTGAAATAATTAGGCCTGTCATTCCCAAGGTCACCCCTGTGCTAGAAACTCCAGTACTTCTAGAGCTTAACTCTAAATTCCCTTTACATAGTACTACACTGCCTGTACCCGGTAGAACAGTCCATGAGAATATCCCTGTCCTGGAAGCTGAGAGAGAAATCAAAGATTTGTCTCCCGTCGTCCCGCGTCAGCCCGCTACAATGTTGGCGACTCCCGCTTCGGCGGTTGAGTGGGTAGAAGAGGGACGGCGGGGGATGAATCTCCTGCTCGGACAGATGCAGGAGACTGTCCACCAGCTTAAGGGAACAGTAAGGGAAAGTAGGGCCGAATTGCAAGAAGTGCAGCAAAGTATCGCGCTAGAACGCGACAAATTAGTCAATATACAAAAGGGCATACCAATACCCCCTGTAACATTGTGTCAACCTGTTAGGTCTGAAGTATTACATGCGCAAGGTGTGGAGCCTACACGCATCTATACTGCTAGTGAAGTAGAAACTCCTATAGCAAACCCTATTAAGGGTGATTATAGACCTGTTATTAATGATATTCCCTATAGACCTGATAATGATCCGAGAAATTTATATACCGATAATTCGATATTAAATAACACGATGGCCCAAGAAAGCTTTACGCGTCAGATGGCTAGAACAGAAGCCCGCCAAGCGGTCAAAGTGGGAGAGATCGTCAAATTCAATGGAGATGAGATGAAATGGTTACCTTTCAACGAATATTACAAAGACAGCATACAGAACTCTGTACTATCTAACGGAGAGAAACTTAGGTTCCTCATCAAGTGCTTGGAAGGACCTCCCAAGTTAATGGCGTTAAAGTTTATTGAACATCCAGAAGGATTAAGACAAGTATGGGATACATTAAACATCAGGTATGGTAACAAGGATAACATAGCTAAGTATTTGTATGCAAAATTAGTAGCCCCCCGACACTTCCTTAGTAGCGGGATTATAGAGTTTTCCGATGAGATTCAAGAGATCTGTAGACAATTGGACTGGTTAGGTAAGTCTCATGAATATCAGAGTTCAATGGTTATTGGAGCCGTAGTCTCTACTTTACCAAAGGGTGGAGTATGTACCCGCTGGGACAAGAAAGTGTTGTACATGAATGAACAACAACGACGAAGTCCTACCATGGCTGATCTCATGTCCTTCTTAGATGGTGAGGTAAAACTACAACTCATCAAGCAGTCCAGAGAGAAAACAGCGGAAAATAAGGTAAGTGAGAAACCCGCTTCTAGGAGAAGAATAACACCGGTGTGTTACACTGACGACGGCGAAAGCCAAGTTTCTCAAGAAGAGGACAGCGGGAAAGATACTGAGCGATCTTACTACGTTGACAAAACCTCAAAAGATGTAAGTAAATACAAGGCTCGAAACAACGATAGGAGAGAACAGGTTGCCAAGACCCCCCCTCAGTCTCCTAACAGAATGCACCGAAGAAAACCCGAAGAAAAAACGAGAGTGCATCAAGTTACCCAAGGTAAGGTGAGTAACATAAAACCTAACTGTGCGCTGTGCGACGGGACCCACCGTTTGAGTGCGTGTGCTGAATTTCTAAAGAAATCCCTTGTAGACAGACGTACAGGCGGTTATGCTATAATTGCCTCAGACCAGGACACCAGCGGCGAACCTGTTACTCCGACATAAAGTGTGCAAAGTGTGGCGCGAAACATCACATTTTGTTACACAGTGAGTTCGAACGAGACAAACAGAGTCAGGTAAGTGAGCCCGAACTACATGTCCAATTCAGTGATGTAAATGACACTGATCAGGAGTCTGAGATGGAAGGATTCTATACTGACGAATTCTCCGACGCCAACGAATCCTGTTATCTAATCAATACCGCAGTGTATCGAGCACTTACTTATGAAAAGGTCACCAACGATGAGTTTCCCCCAACTACTTTTGCCAAACAACCATCTTGGAAAGCTCCAACTTCCAACGTAGGAATCAGAGAATTTCCTGTGGTGCAGGTAAGAGTTTATGGTCTTAATAAAAGTTACATAGTGAACGCCCTCCTTGACTCTGGCAGCACAGGAACATTCATCGATCAAGAATTAGCCGAAGATATCTTTGCTGGACAACCCAAATTCCGGACTAAATTGAATATGTCAGGAATTATGCAGGTTTGGAAATCTACCTTAACGGCAGATTACTATGTAGGTGTGTTGTCCACCCCCCAGGATAAGTTAGGAACACAAGGTATAAGGTCAGTAAAAATGGTGGCTATAAAGAACTTCGCTACTACTCAAGCAGACCTTTATAATTGGGACGAGGATGAGAGCATCCAACATCTTGAGATACCTCGATTCCAGACAGATTATCCTGGAGTGCAAATCCTCATCGGCCAGAACGCGCATGAGGCGCTCGAAACATTGGAGAAACGGCCTGCTCAACCACAGCCACTGCAAACCTATGCAGTAAGAACTAGAGTAGGTTGGTACTTTACTGGCCCTTCCCGCAGGACTCTCGAAGAGAGAATGCCACAAGAACACACATACCAAGTACACGATTGGGAAGTGGAGAGCAGTGAGGTGGACGAACTAACTGAGGGAACACCATACTCCTCAGATAATGACGACATCTACCAACTCTTCGATGAAGAGAACACAATCGACCTACTTACAGAAAACCAAATTTGGAAAAGTCAGGTGAACCTTTGTCAACTGATTCACCCATCGGAACCCATCGCTTACAAAGGAACTGGTAGAGCCCAATTCATATGATAAGGCTCTATCGATAGAAGAAGAAAGAGCCAAGCAAATCCAGGAAACAACTACACGTTTTTTAAAGGACCAAGGTAGGTATGAAATCGGCCTACCATTTCGAAAACGAGAACCTAGATTTATAAATAACAGACCCTTGGCAGAGAAAAGAATCGCTCAATTATATCGACGCCTTACAGCTTATGCTTCAGCGAAAGAAATGTACCAAACTCAGCTGAAGAAATTTATAACAAAGGGATACGCGGAGCGAGTACCGGAAGGAACACCAGTGACGGAGAGAACGTATTACTTAACACATCATTACGTTCCCAAACCCGGTAAACCCCATGAAGTCCGAGTCGTATTCGATGGCTCTGCGCTATATATGGGCCAATCCCTCAATTCCGAGTTGTTACCAGGACCCAACTTACTCCAATCTTTGTTGGGAATACTATTAAGATTAAGACAATATTCCATCGCGTTCGCCTCTGATATAGAAGGAATGTTCTTACAAGTCAAGGCGCTGGATAGAGATAGAGACAGCCTGAGATTTCTGTGGTGGCCTGAAGGAGACCTCAACCAGAAACCGGTAGAGTACTGGATGACCATCCAGGCTTTTGGGATCATATCAAGCCCTTCCAACGCCTGCTCCGTGGTGCGAACCACTGCTAATGATAACCGAGACTCCTTCTCCAAAGAAGTGATAGACAACATAAAACGCAATATATACATGGACGACAATTTAAGGTCCCTTCCATCAGTAGAAGAAGCCATAGCTGTCGCGAAAGGAACGGTAGAGTGTTTGAAAAGAGGTGGATTTCGACTGACGAAATTCACTAGCAACTCCCGCGAGTTTCTGGAAGCCATACCGGTAGAAGATCGCGGAGCGAAAGACCTAGACTTAATAAAGGACGATCTTCCTGAAACCAAGACGCTAGGCTTGAAGTGGGACACTGAAAGAGACATCCTGTTTTTTCAGTTGAAACAGCGAGATAATCCAGTTCGGACCAAACGGATTTGTTTAAGTATCCTGAGCACTTATTTCGACCCATTGGGATTTATTAGCCCAGTTATATTGATTGCTCGGAGTTTAGTACAACAGATGTGGCTTGAAAACCACTCATGGGACGATACGCTTAAGGGAGAATTGTTGAAGAAATGGATGAAATGGGAAGATTCTCTACCTGCCATCGAGAACTTTATAATTTCCCGTGCATATTTTGGCCATGTTCTTCCTACGTATTCCTATCAACTCCATGTGTTTGGAGACGCCAGCGACATGGGAATAGGTATAGTAGCATATCTGCGAGTCGAAACTCCGGATGGAATCAAAGTCGCCTTGGTTACCTCTAAGGCATTGATTAACAACAAGCTAAAGGTTCCTCGAGCGGAGTTAAAGGCAGCTTTATACGCTACAGCCATCGGCCGGAACGTAACGGAACAAATCGACTATCAACTGGAGAAAACGGTTTATTGGACCGACGCTTTACTCGTGTTGGAGTATCTAACCAATGAAGTCTGTCAGTTTAGCGTTTTTGTTACTAACCGAGTAGCTATTATTCTTAGTCGCACAAAGATAGATCAATGGAGACATTGCCCTGGTACGATTAATCCAGCCGATATCGCCTCCAGGGGAGCAACTCCACAGGAACTGATAGATACTCCAGATTGGTTGGGTGGACCCGACTTCCTGAGCAAGGAAGAGGATGAATGGCCTCCTCACCTTACTACGGCAGAGATTAGACAAGCCAAGGGAGCGGAGACCGTCAAACCTAAAACCCGGGCGAGTAAATCGAAGTTATTTAAACCGACTATCGATCTATCTGTATTACATACTTCCGGGAATGATGTTTCGGATCCACAATCCCTCAACACAAATAAGTCTGTTGTGGAAATTAGAGATAGAGATTGGAAATCTGGAATACCAGACGTCTCGCAAGGAATCTCACCCATGCTGCAGAGAGCAATGCATCATTACAGTTCCTGGAATCGGCTCTGTAAGGCCGTCACATATTTAAGACGATGTTTCCATCATCACTACTCCAGGACGAAGACCACTAGTGATCACGCTCCATTGACATCTGCACAAGTTCATGTTATTAAGAATTTACCCAAATATAAGATATCTGATCGTTTTCTAAAAGAGAAAATCAGTCACCAGGAGTATGAAGAAACAAATAAACAGATACTGAGACTCCTGCAATGCTATGAGGATTCCGAAAAGTACTTCCTGTTGTTGAGAAATCCGCAGATGCGCTTAAGGGATCGATTCTCGAGCACAATGATAGATGGGTTAATACGTGTTGGAGGAAGACTCACCAACGCGCCCTTATCCTTTGACACCAAATTCCCCATACTTATTAGAAATCTTGAAGTACAAATCAAGATGATTGTAGACGTTCACAGTAAACTTTACCATGCTGGTAGAGAACGAATTCTTAGCGAAATTCGAACTCGCTATTATTTTGATAAACCCCGTAGAGCTCTGAACCAAGTTCTTAGGAACTGCATACCCTGTAGGAAAGCATTCAGTAGGCCTTTAACACAGCGAGAGGCAGAATTACCTAGGGAACGAGTAAGCTTCTATGAACCACCTTTTACTAATACTGGTGTAGATTTATTTGGCCCTATTGAAGTATATCGTGCGAGGACTATAGTCAAGAGATGGTGTGTCATCTTCGTGTGCATGACTTGTAGAGCCATCCATCTCGATATGGTGAACGATCTATCTACCAACAGCTTCGTCTTAAGTTTACGACGACAGATCGCTCGCTTCGGGACGAGTAATACCATGAGATCGGATAAAGGAACGAACTTCATAGGTGCCAACAACGAGATACAGGCTTACGTGAAGGACTGGAACCAAAGACAGGTGGACGACCAGCTAAGGATAACAGCGTCTAGCTGGACCTTCAACGCCGCCGACGCCCCTTGGTGGGGAGGAAGTTGGGAGAGATTAATTCGAAGTGTCAAAACCGCATTTCACTTTATAGTGCCATGCCGCGCGTATCTCACCGACGAACTTTTGCGGACGTTAATGGAGGAAATCGCTGCCTATCTCAACGAGAGACCGCTTATGCCAGTCTCATCGAGTCCCGATTCCCTGGAAGCGCTAACACCCGCGCACTTCCTACTGAAGAAACCCGTAGCCATGCTCCCACGATCGGAGATTGCCGACGGAGACGAATACTGCCGTCGAACTTGGCAACTTATGCAGTTGCTATCCCGTCGTTTCGCTGACCATTTCGAGAAACATTATCTGCCCACGCTACAACTTCGAACTAAGTGGTTTGCGCAGCAAGAAAACGTCAGCGCCGGAGATATGGTGCTTATTGTAGATCCAGACCTCCCACGTAAACGGTGGCAGACAGGTCGTATCATCGAGACACACATTTCAGATGATGGTTTAGTACGCTCAGTAGAACTCATCATCATGCGGCGTAACTTCAAGAAGCCAGGCATCATCTTTGAGACGCAACAACTCAATCGCCCAGTTGGTCGTTTATGTTTACTGGAAAGAGACAGAGAACTCTCTGGAAACTATGGAAGGCAAGACACTCTTCCCACGACCACCTCCCTAATTCCTCAAACATCTAGGGACTCCCTAATGTGATACGTCTGGAGTGGGTGTATGACTATATTATTTTATATATTTTGTTATATTTTTGTATGTGAACTTTATTATGTACTTTATTATAATCGTTTTTATTCAATTTTATTTAGTAGAATGCTATTTTAGTGATTATTTAGTAGATTAGTGCAATATATTAGTGTTTATTACGTACGTAATTACTTATAATATATATTTAGTGCGACGGCGAGAAATAATTTTTTCTCTTTCCTTACTGTCCGTATCATATTATAAATACGTGACTACAGTAAGATGAAATGTCCGTACTTATTAAAGTACAATAAAGCCACTACTATATTCAAGTATTATCGGTAGGCAGAGTATTAGGAATGCAAAGTTCAGATCCTCGTGTCTCGGCTAAGCCAAGCTCTGGGTAGACCTTGGAAACGACTTGCCTCTTCACACTGACATTGCTTCGTGCGATATTGCTCTTCTACCTTATATTAAATAATACATATAGTAGCGTGATGTCCCTCTAACAGTAGCGTAAAACGCAAATAAATCTGTTAAATCTTTTGACCATCTGTAATTCTAGTCGATTAAGATATCGTGGCACCCACCGATATACTTGAAAGACAAATTCTAGAATCAATGGTTAACGTCCCCAGACAAGTTCTGGAATAAATCGGTGCCCATCTTAAATATTAATTTAATATTTATTAAAATCTGTAAAATTCAGATCCGTTAACAATTCTAGTCGATTAAGATATCGTAGCACTAATATCGGGCAGCTAATATCGCCCTTTGATCCTTACAATCGTCCAGGATTAAACCCGATACAACCCGCCACGGAAGTCGAGGAGAGTGTTATAAGAAACGCTTTAGACGCCATTCGACAGAAAATCGGAAAGGGAACACAAGATTGTTTAGAGAAACGTAAATTACAACAACAAGTCCAATCGGTGAAGGAGTTAGCCTTGCCACAGTTCGATAGAGAAATCCAAAACCTCGAGGAAGACATCGAGCTTGGACGCACGTATTCTCTACAAGAATTTTTAGATGAACGCTTACAGAGACAAGCGGAAGAAAATCTAATCGAAGAGAAACACACGAAACTGGAAGAAAGAGAAGAAGCCGCTTTAGCCCAACCTGAAGCTCAAATTCTCATGACGGACCTCTACTCTAAAACCGTTCGTCATCCCTCTATGATCCCACATTTCGGAGACAAGCTCTTCGCGACGATACAACCTCAACCGGTTGATATCAGTACAGGATCGCAAAACCTTATCGCTGACGCCCCTATGTTACAGCGTCCGCCGATCGAGGCCGCTCGTGTTGACGGTATACTCGTTGAACCTCCGGACAATCGAGCGGATCTTGTCCGTCGTATGGTACACGATGTCAACATACGCGCTAGACCTTTACAGAACTCGTTTTACGGGATTAAAGACCACCCTTATTACGTTAATCTGACTCAATATTATATGGTAAAACCAGAAGACCCGACACATGATTTAAAGTTTCTACCACTAATAAATCCTCTAGACATTGTCGAACTCGAACAATTGCAGAAACATCTGGATCAGTTAGTAAAGGTAAACTCATTTAGAAAACCATATAACATTTCGCGAATCGAGAAAGATATAGAAACTCCTTATAACCTCGATGGATTTATTAAAACTCGATTAGTCCATTGGAATCTAGATGTATTATTTGAAGAAGAGAAAATACAAAGATATGGAACTGTGGAGACGTATACCACTCGGCATATGAAGTATAGTGATCTCCCTGACGCTAACCAATGCGCCACCTTGTGGCATCCAGTAGGGATGACCCTAGAGAACCCCACCAAGGAGTGGAATGAAACTCTTAATGTTATCGAGATGTATGGAGTTGTCACCTACGATAATGAAGGTAGCGTTCCGGTCAGAGAGCTAGGAACTACGCGCATGATCCACATCCGCGGATTAGCTGGTTCTACCCACGTGTTTACTCGAGCGTGTTCCGACTTGATTGATTATTCTTTTGAAACTCTCACCGAAACACAAAATAATCTCCGACATGGACAATTCGAACTCGCGCAGCGTTACGTCATTGACACCGAACGCAAACTGGCCATGGGCATCGATGGATCGATGTTACCCCAGCCCGTACTCGAGATGTTGTTCAACGAAAGAATCCTTAAAATCGGCTCAGCTGTTTATGGAGATCTCCAAAACGACTTTCGGAATATGGAGGACATTCCATACCCTTTCGTTGATACTCAGCTGATTGCTCCCTGGGCAGAAGGTCGAGGTTTCTTCCGCACCATGTATGCTAATACGTCTAGCAACATTACCAAGGTGCAACGAACTTCCATCGGACATCTTGCCTTTCAGGAATACGGATGGAATTTCAAGGTCGGAAATCCCATTAACTATCAACAGGTATACGGAGACCATTATTCTCGATTATACTTTGATGGACCATTGACCGCACCTGGCGCCGTGTATAGCTTCATGAGTGTTCCACTCCGTCCCTCCTTAGCTATATACACGATCTTTGAAAACACCGCACTTGCCGGTTGGCTAGCCGATGTGTGCAGTCGTACTATACGTGCCCATCCATTAATACTTGGGACCAAACTCGCCAAGCTAGATGAACATAATAAATTCATCCGTTTCGAATGTTTCCGGCGATTTTTAACCCCGTTTCGCAACGTGGATAGCCAATTTAAAGACCGCGCTTTGACCAAACTCAGCCTAAGAAACTCAGCTGCAGAGAAGTTGGATAGCGCTGGATTCGCCATTTTCCAAGAGATTTGTATATCGAACTTGCACTCCTCAGTTATACAAAGACCTCGAATCCCCACAGGTTATTCTGTCGTGGAAATTCAGACGATAGGTCCACCTGAAGAGACAGACACGCCTACTTCAGCTATGCACTTGGAAGACGAACCAATATGTCTAGAATCTGAAGAGATTCAGCCTATCGCGCCCCGGACCAGCGACAACGATTACATCATAGAATGGTATCAAGGCCCACAGTGTCTCACTGCGTACGATTATCGCCATGCCAACTATGTTTCTAGGCAACGTTGTCGGTTATGCGCCTCAAGAGACCACGATACGCCCATGGACACCAACGTCCGCTGTTCCTATTTCCAAGAACAACCGACTATGGAAATTTATTGCGCATATTGCAGACTCAATAACCTGCATATCTTTGCGGTTTGCCCTCAATTTATGACTCAATGTCACCATTGTCAACTAAAGGGACATGCTAGTTTCGACTGCCCTTTTAATCACGATTTGGAAAGCGTAGATGAAATGATCACACTGCGTTACATCAGAGCTTGGGAAGCGAACGCTGATTTACATTGTGATTCGCGCCATCGCTATTATCCCGGACGCGCTTACGAAGGAGTTTATGCGTTCCATCCTTATCTATTCGCTTCTGTTGAACAGAAATCACGCATATCGAGTTACGAGCTACTGAAGCGCGTCGGAGAATGTATTTCAACTAAATTCGTACGCAAATTTCTCAGGAGTGTTAATCCTAGCGACCTTCATTCCTATAACTTAATCAATTATATCCGTCAGGATCCGGACTATGGAGACTTGTTTGTTAACTCACATCCCGAGTTGCAGGAAGTACATCGAAGGCCTTACGAATACCGAGCCCGCGAACGCGAGTTGGAAAGGACCATTAAACCCCGGAAGTTTCTAACTGTCTATGGTCCACCCACGGCCCTCGTTCAGACCACTCGTAAAGGACCCGTAAGAGCGGCTGTCTTGAAACGAGCTCTCAAAGCCGTTAGACCCCTCTCACCTGACGTTGACGTCAATCAACCCGGTACTTCGACTGGCGGATACACTGACCATAATCCTACACCCTCTGATGCAATCATATTGCACCCTTCACCCAGGAGTTATAGCCCTCCTTGTAAAGTGGCTCGCCCCAAAGAGAAAAGGACTCTTGCTAGCTTTAAAAAACTGCGTAAACGCCGTCCGCGCAAGAAAGACTAACTGTTTAGAGTATTTACGTATATTAGAAACTGTGATTTTGTATATTTTATAGACTCAAATCCCATTTTCTGGGAGCGGTGTAAAAGCTTATGTGGGATATAACTGGCCCCTTTGCTTCGCAATCCAGTTTCCCCCCAGGCGCTGGAATACTCTAAAAGGGTTCTATAACTGTATAAATATTCCCCTCGCCCTCAAGGTACCGTTACAGGTGTTTTAACGGACATAAAAGTCATTTTGCTATATACGTGTTTTAGCGGACATGGTAAGACAAAAAACCTGCAATGCGGCAAATACCTTTCATAGCTTAGCCGTGATGATTCATATTACGACATCTAACAGCTGGTTGCTGACATGGAAACAGCCATTGGACGCATGGTTCTTTGTTTGGCTTGAGCCAATCAGAGCGATTTTTCCTGTCGACGTGTAGCTTTTCGGTCGATCATAAGGAGTGTGTTCAGTCTTACTGTTTTTTCTTGATACTTTGTTGTTATTGCTGTCTAGGCCAGGAACAACGGCTCTAGAGTCAATTCGTTTCATACTTTTAGAAGAAACATTAGTAGGCTTAAATTATAGAGCGTATGACTGTTATCAACTCAATTCATATATCAATGCAATTCTTAACAATTTCATTCACAATTCAATACTTTGTTGTTATCGGTTCAATATACATTATTATACTGCTATTTACTGTTGTGTTTGGTTGAATATTATTTGGAGAACATATATAAAGAACCCAAATTTCCCAATTTTCTTGATACACTACAGGTTAGAGAGACGGGTTATATATAGCGATTGCGACTTATATTGTTGTGGTTTGTAGTGAATTTAATGCTATTTGATAAGCACTACATTGGTCCGTTGCTATTCTCTTTATATATGATAAAATTCATTAACGGTCGGCAAATTAGTGAGCAGTATTGTGTGTTACCGGTAGTGTGCATGATTGTGATTGATAACTAAGCATTTCCTAAAGAATGCGCCTCATACGTGAATCTTAAGCCTTACCGACTTACCGTTGTGATTAGTATAAGTCATATCTCTGTCTATCTAGATAGAGCGCCACGTCCTAAAGGAACTGTTAATATTTCCCGAAAGTGAATAATATTAGTCAGAAATTAATTATTAACGATCAATCGAATAATACAATACAGTAAGCTTCACTGCAATAATAATTTAAGCCCTCAGAATCCAGTCTCCCGGGATTATCCAGCGGGTGAATGGACGCGCACTAGGCTGGCTTCTGCTAATGTTGTGTTTATTGGTATAAAATATTTGTCTTCTTCTAAAGTATATTTATAAACCAAAAGACATATAAATTTTGGCAGGTTAAACTGCTAAAGGTCTTCAAAAGCGCGTACAATATTACTGCGGTTCAGAAAACACAACCGCTAATTTGCTAATTACTTCAGAGTGATTTACTATTTTGGGAGTTTATGAATATGATGTCGACGGTTACTATACACATACACACATACATACATACACAGGGCCGGTTTTAACCTTTTTTGATTACCTAGTATATTTTCAACTGGGGGCTCCCTATGCAGTCTTATTTTTTAAATTTTTTCGATTGTTAATTGGGGCAATAATTGTCACGAAAAAATATTTACCAGTGGTTCAAAACTAAATTAACAGTCAATTGGGATGTCGATCAGCCTATTTTAACATATTAATTTAATTTCGCGAATATTTAATTTCGATATTCAATTTACCATTTAAGGTTCATTTTAAAGGAAAGTAGCAGGTCAGAATGGCAGGCTTTTCTAACCAAAATAATAAACTAAATTTAGGAACACAGTTTACAGTAGAATGTTTACTTCTTGGCACATAGTCATTGCACATATGGCACATTCTTGGCATATTAATTTAACATTAACCCTATGGGAATGCTGAAACGACACCCAACCCAAATTGTAAATTTTTACTGCTGGTAGGCAGGCCCCTACGTTTTACCCTCAACCTGCAGAGTGTAGAATACAAGATAGGATCACCTATTTAGCAATTAGTATGATCTACCTGTCTATGGGAGTACTGCAGTACTGTACCGGTACTGCAATTTATTTTGTAGTAAAACTTTGCCTGTATGCTGTATATAGCCTACTGACCTAAAATCTGAAATTTAAAATAAATATATACCGGAATCTGTTATTGCCGTGTTGGCTGCCCTTGACAGCCTGATGGAGATCGACGGTGATGGCGATGGAGTTACAACAGGAAACGGGCCTAATGTCCCAGTAAAGGTTACCGAGCCCGCGAAGTTGTTTACATTGAAGAAATGGAACGCGGTTGCGTTGTGGAGTTGGGACGTCAAGCACGATTCCTGCCCGATATGCCGCCATAATATGACCTCTGCGTGTGCATCTTGTCAGGTAAAAGACGAAGGCAAGACCGAATGCATTGTTGTATGGGGGGACTGCAACCACAGTTACCATAACTGCTGTTTAAAACAGTGGCTGGATAAAAATCATACGACATGTCCGATGTGCCAGCAACATTGGAACTTCCGAAAAATAGGGAAATAACCCGGCCTATCCCACTAGACCCTATATATGCTAGACACTTTGTGCTGCGATTTACCTGGAATAATATCATTATGATACATTGATTGATACCGAGCAAGCTAGGCCTATTCTATTTATTTACCGTACTGTAAAATGGGGCTACTTTGCCCACTTGGCCCAAAGTCGATGGCGTCGACGGTTGTTAAATATGTCTATACTTTGAATAAGGTCAATATGAATGTATCCATAGGGTACTCCAGTAATTATTTTATGTGATAAAACTTTACTATGTTGCTTTTTTTGTGTTTGCATATAGTTTTTTAAAAATTCCTGCATTGGGCAAAGTTGCCCCACTTGTGGACAACTTTGCACATCACAGTTTTTTCATAGCAAATTACACCATTTTCGCCATATTTTCCCTAAACTTTGTCTTACAATTTGTAGAATGTTCACTAGTTTAGGCAAAATTGACATAAATCAGGACAACTTTGCCCACTGGCAAGATTAAAAAAAAAACCCTAACCCAATTCACCATCGCATAGTGAAATGGGAGGCATTACTGTATATATGAACATATATAACAAAGAACTTATACTAACAACAGACTAATGCCAGAATGCACAAACACTATTAAGAATATAATTTCATATTCATATAAGAAATATTGCATATAAACAAACTACAGTATATAAACAAAGTTGAAGCTCAGTTATTTAGAAAACAGTATGCTAGAGTTCAAGTTCATGTTCCATGCACAAGCAGTTCAAAATCAAAACAATAGGCTAATAGGCATAAGCTATACCGGTATATAGAGTTCAAGATCACGATCAAAGAGTTCGAAAACAGGTTCAAGTTCACTTTGCGGGAGATCAAAATCAAAACAATAAGCTAGAGTTCCAGTTCACGATCCAAGAGTTCGAAAAGAGTTAAAGTTCACATTGCACGAGTTCGAAATCAAAACGATAAGATAGAGTTCAAGTTCACGATCCATGCACAAGCAGTTCAAAATCAAAACAATAGGCATAAGCTATAGGGTTCAAGTTCACGGTCAAAGAGTTCGAAAACAGGTTCAAGTTCACTTTGCGGGAGATCAAAATCAAAACAATAAGCTAGAGTTCGAGTTCACGATCCAAGAGTTCGAAAAGAGTTAAGGTTCACATTGCAGGAGTTTGAAATCAAAATGATAAGCTGCTAGAGTTCAAGTTCACGATCCAGGAGTTCGAGATCGAAATTCCAATCAGCGAACAATTCTATAGGACTGCTGTGACCACTCATTGGGCTAGCCGGTAATATTTCATCAAAATTACAAATACCTGCAATTGTCCCCTCACTCCTATTAGTGGCAGCAGACGTATTACTATCATCATGGTTATCTGAGATATCAGGCCAGCATTCACTGCTAACAGATGAGTCAGAACTCAACACAATTTCATCATCAGAATGTTGTGGGAATAAATTCCTTCCTGCCCCTCTCCCAATCACCCCCTGCAACCTTTGACTGTGAGTATTTCCACGTCCTCGAGCACCCCGACCACGACCACGAATGCGCCCTCGACCCCGATTTTGATTCTCCTTATCTTTCCTTTGAATGTATATGTCTTCGGCAGACACTGATTTACCAGCTGGTACATCCAATTTGTAACGTTTCGATTTTGAATGGGGTGCATTTCTTCTTGAGAGCTGAAGATATTCCAGTAGGGAACTCGAGATAAGTTTGCTGGCATTGGTTCTCGGTGACTGCAGTACAGTGGAACTTGATGTCGATGATGATAGAGTGACTGGAATGGGTTCCCCCATTGCCAGAATGACTGGTGTGGATGTTGTTGATTCCACTGGTGCCTGTGCGACCAGTATGGATTCCCCTGGGGTAGGAGCAGATGGCGTGGGTGCCACCTGATTGGGTGGGGGAGTGGGTGATGATGTATATCCTGGAAGTTTCTTTAACACCTGCGTCGAATCTAATGGAACAATACCAGTTGCTCGGAAACCGGATTTCAGATTCTTTGCTGCTGCTCCATTCTCATGAAGTTTCTGGATGAGCTGGTCAATAAGTTTAGGGAAACATTGCTTCTCAAGTGAGGTGCTACCTGGATTTTTTGTTTTATATTGATCAAGTATTTGGCGCCAATGACACTTTAGTGGTCTGAAGAACTTTAGTGGTCTGAAGAATGCCACGTTTAGAGGTTGGGTGAGATGGGTACTGTTTCTTGGGAGAAACACAAAATTTATGTTGTTATCAGCACATTGTTGAATGACCCCCTCACTTATATGGGCACATAAATTATCCCCGATTATGACCTTATTTCCCTCCAGAGACTTTGCCCAAGGCAAAACGATTGTCAGGAACCACTCCTCAAAGGATGGTTCATCCATCCAACCACTGACTGTTCGGGCAAAGCGTGTATTTGGAGGCCCCCCCTTGACACCTGTTGGCCCACAAATGCTTGGACTTATAGATCACATACACACCCAACAGTTGCCCATCTGCACTCCCTGAGAACATGAGGCTGATCACCCCCTTTGAATAATTTTGAACTTTTTCAGGATATTTAACTCCTCTTTTAAACAGTAATTTCTTTGACCCCGGGTTATCAGTGATGTTTGTTTCGTCATAATTAAGGACATTTGTGGCAGGAATCCCCTCTAAAGTTACCTGAAGGTGTTCAAAGTAGGCAGAAATATCTGCCGGTCCAACTGCAGCCCTGGCACGTTTGATATTTTGGCACAGACGAAGTGAAAGCTGATCCTTATTTCTTTCTGTAAATAGTAGTGCCCATTCCCTACCAGGTAGATTATCGATAAAAGCATCTACTTTCCTTCCACAGCGGTTCAAATAATTTCTAACTGTGATTCGTAAATCCATAATCGATAAGGGCATGCCCCAGTCTGCACAAATGGATAAGTGGTTGACAATTGATGTCTCCTCATATCGCATTAGAATAATTGGATGCCCAACTTGCTTACCATGTTGTCCATGAAGTTGATTTAGGATCGTTCTACGTGGAATCCGGAATTGTGCCTCGGCTTGGCGACTACTTAAGCCATTCTCCATTGCGTCCACTGCATCCTTCAACTTACTATCTGTATAGTCACGATACTTTCTAGAACCAAGTTTACGCTTTCTATTTCTAACCATTATTGTAATGACAAAGGGCCTGCTACTTACTTACTCACTCTACTTACTTACTCTACTTACTATATGCACCACCTAACAGAAATACTACCAACTTACCAACTGCTGCAGTACAACTAACAGTGCACACAGTACATAGAATATAGATACATAATCAACGATGTGTCAGCCCGGTATGGCAGTATAGGTAGGCGGTAGGCCTTGAAAAGATTTGAAACATTAAGCTGTCAAGAAACAGAACCATACATAGGGCCTACTTACTTTACCTACAATTACTATATAGGCCTAACATCCAACAAGTCTCATACGGTAGTATTATATTGTATTAAATGTTAAGGTGGGCAAAGTTGTCCGCCTTTTATAAAATTTGGGTGTCGTTAATAGCGTATTTGCGTATTTAGCGTAAATACGCTATTGTGTCGTTGCATAAAAGTAAATTTTACATCAAGTTGGTTAATCGTTGAGGACTGAAGCTTTGATTTTATTATTCCTGAATAACTGCGAATTTGATATAAAACTGATTTGATGGTGTGGGGGGTTGACAAATAATTTTTGCAAGTTGAAGTTTGGGAGGTTAAAATTTTGTCATTTTTGATGAGCAACATAAACACGATGATAAATAAATTATTGTGTATAATTATCACTGTAACGGTATACTCTTATAATCTCCAATTATTGTTCTACACAATAGTACAAAAATTAATAATTAATTAATTAATTGGTGGCAAATACTGTTTATATTGACCAAGAAAAGATCGGTCAAAGTTACCCCACTGGGCAAAGTAGCCCCATTTTACGGTACCGTAAAATGACCGGTAGTGTGAAATATACGGAGCCCCTAAATTTTGAAAAAAATAATAAGGGCCTAATTATCTGGAGCGCTCTTAATAATTATCTAGAGTGGCCATTTTTATAAATCTTGTAAACTAGTTTTATTTATTTAAGGGAAATTAATCTGAAAGGAAAGGGTAATCAAAACTTAATTAGAGACGTTCTGTAATAATAAGGCGTTTATTTCATATTTTAGTAACTGGGTCTGCAGTGCTGCAGTTGCTACCGGTACAGCTATATTACTAAACATTGTAGGGGAATTCTATTTTGAATTTATATGTGAATTTGTCTGCATTTACCGTAAATATATAGGTTATTGGTTTCTTACAATATTTTTATATGGGTTTTAAGTTGATACTTTTTAAATTTTGATATGTTTGTAGCAGCAGGTCCAGGCCCTGGTTTTTTTACTAAGTGAAATAGTTTCTTAAAAATAATTTAATTAAAATATTTCTTCCTTAACTTTATTTATAGTTTAGTCGCATTTCTGAAATGTTTAGGTCCGCGACTATTATATTTAACCTAATATAATACAAATAATATAGCAACATAATAAAACTCGTTATTCGCTACAGTACCATTATTTTATTAAGGGGTGCTTAGACCTCAAGGGGTACTGTGGTTGGTTCAATGCCTCTCTCACATCATCTATCTCAATTAATATCTCGTCTCACTCAATGTTAAATTAACAATAAGGCTGGTTCCCAGGTAGGCAATAGCAAGCACGCCATTGAATGGGGGAGCTGGAAGTATAGGCGAGGGTGTTGGTGGATAGACAGGGAATTTAATAAGTTAATTACTTTAGATCAATTAAAAACACATTTCTTAAAGCAAATCACTTGAACTAATTAAAAACTACAATGGAATGGGGTATGGGGATTACCGCTGTAAAATTTTTCAGTTTAATTATTTATATCTTAATACTAGAATGAAAATAATTAATTTCCAATAAAGGACTACAGACAAAATGCTGTTTTATACCGTAGTCAACTTAATTAACTGCTTTTATCTTAGCTTCTCGAAGGCCACACGTGAATTCAACTTAGAAAATATTTTACACATTTTTGTCAAACGAGATTTGTACCAAGTTTGGTTAGATTTCATCGTGGATTGGACACAACAGCACGACAGGCACGTCGATTGAGTTAGTGGTACCCTTTTGCTAAGCTCGCTTACTTTCGTGGCTCGCCCCACAATACAATTCGCTTTGTGCATCAGGACTTCCAACCAGAGGGTCACCAGTTCGATCCCACATGGTCGTCAAAACAAACTTTGCTAGGTTTTGCGTACCAAGGAAAATTATAAAAATTGTAATAATTAATTTACATGTTGTCCCCCAATTCATAAAATTGCACAATTACCTTGGCGTTACAATAATTAATTTACATGTTGTCCCCCAATTCATAAAATTGCACAATTACCTTGGCGAATATAGAATGTACACCGTAAGTTGTAGTCCATCTATTTTATATTCATTAACATTTCCGTGTAGACGCTTTGGAATCAGCGACTAGCCTTTGTCACTCAACCCAGGGTGGGTTCAGTGGGGGTGTGTCGTGCGCTAGCTAATCCCTATCAATTCTATTCTTTAGAAGTCAGGATTCCATTGGGCCAACGGTTTTCCTGCCTGGAACCCCGTTACGCTTGGAATACTTTGCAACTTATAAGCTTGCTCCCCCCACCCATTCATACGACTTTATATATAACAATTTGTGATCTAATTTTTACAGTTGGTTAGGTTTCCAAGAGTTTTCCGTTATTTCGGCGTTATTTGATTGGGAATTGAAATAATTATCGTTTCTCTCATTGAGTAATCAGTATAATGAATTTGGTTTATTGTTTCACCCACGGTGAGCTTTCCAGTTGCCGATTGTGTGATTGTGCACATTATATCCGCTCGGCCACACCCCCAATTTAATTTAATGTAAATCAATTTATATGCGTTTCAAGGCATTCCAGCGTTTATAATATTATATTAACATTCGAATAAATATTTGCTATTACTGTGGTACCAATTTCGTATTTAATACCATAGAGAACTTACTTTCCACTTCTCTTAATTAATATACAATAATAATTAACATTATAATTTGTTGTAAATTGTTATTGTTTAAGAGAAGTGCGTTCATTGATGATTATCATTTTTTTTTAATGGACATTATATAACTTCATAGGTAGAACATAATTTTCATAATATAATTAATTGATGTGTACTGTAAATCCGTTTAAGACTTTCTTACTAACCATAAACCATGCCGTGATTGGTATTTGGAAATATATAATTCGGAAATTTAAATTAATACATCCTCACAAATTGCGCATGGGGCATTCAGACCCTACTGCTACTACAATAGTTACTAAGCATTAATATAACAAATCTTCTCCGTACCCCTTCTCCGTACCCCTTCTCCGTACTCCTTCTCCGTACCCCTTCTCCGTACCCCTTCTCCGTACCCCTTCTCCGTACTCCTTCTCCGTACCCCTTCTCCGTACCCCTTCTCCGTACTCCTTCTCCGTACCCCTTCTCCGTACCCCTTCTCCGTACTCCTTCTCCGTACCCCTTCTCCGTACCCCTTCTCCGTACTCCTTCTCCGTACCCCTTCTCCGTACCCCTTCTCCGTACTCCTTCTCCGTACCCCTTCTCCGTACCCCTTCTCCGTACTCCTTCTCCGTACCCCTTCTCCGTACCCCTTCTCCGTACTCCTTCTCCGTACCCCTTCTCCGTACTCCTTCTCCGTACCCCTTCTCCGTACCCCTTCTCCGTACCCCTTCTCCGTACCCCTTCTCCGTACTCCTTCTCCGTACCCCTTCTCCGTACCCCTTCTCCGTACTCCTTCTCCGTACCCCTTCTCCGTACCCCTTCTCCGTACTCCTTCTCCGTACCCCTTCTCCGTACTCCTTCTCCGTACCCCTTCTCCGTACCCCTTCTCCGTACCCCTTCTCCGTACTCCTTCTCCGTACCCCTTCTCCGTACCCCTTCTCCGTACCCCTTCTCCGTACCCCTTCTCCGTACCCCTTCTCCGTACTCCTTCTCCGTACCCCTTCTCCGTACCCCTTCTCCGTACCCCTTCTCCGTACCCCTTCTCCGTACTCCTTCTCCGTACCCCTTCTCCGTACCCCTTCTCCGTACTCCTTCTCCGTACCCCTTCTCCGTACCCCTTCTCCGTACCCCTTCTCCGTACCCCTTCTCCGTACCCCTTCTCCGTACTCCTTCTCCGTACCCCTTCTCCGTACCCCTTCTCCGTACCCCTTCTCCGTACCCCTTCTCCGTACCCCTTCTCCGTACCCCTTCTCCGTACTCCTTCTCCGTACCCCTTCTCCGTACCCCTTCTCCGTACCCCTTCTCCGTACCCCTTCTCCGTACCCCTTCTCCGTACCCCTTCTCCGTACCCCTTCTCCGTACCCCTTCTCCGTACCCCTTCTCCGTACCCCTTCTCCGTACCCCGTACGGTAACATTAATCTGATTTTATTACAAAATTAATATTATGTAGTAGTAAATATTTCAGAGGCAGCGATATTCCACTAAATGAAGAAAAAGGGCATACACCAAAATTGTTTAAGGTAGTACAATAACAATAACAACACAATGAACTATTGTAGAATTTGTTGCCTTGCTTTTCCAATATAATCCTGGATTGGTGTGTCAATTATTAAATCCGCGTTTTGGAAATGACCCGCAGTGTATTCACTCTCAAAATTATCTTATCAAAACTTTTGTCGCCTTTGTTTTAAACCAAAGGGATAAGTCAATAGCTATAAGCGATAGCCAGAAGTAGGCTCTGGTGTATGAAGTAAGTTTATTAGAATAGCTGTTTCTTCTGCATGTCTCCGTTATCAGTAGATGTCGCGCATCTGATAGCGTGACATCATCGTTAATTCACCGTGGAGAATTCAGAGTGGGTTGTGTTCTAAGTTTGGTTCCTTAGACGGTATTTGTATGTACTTGGGTACCCCCCCCCCCCCCCCCTCCCTCCCTCCCTCCCTCCCTCCCTCCCCTGCGGTAAGTAGGTAACCCCTCCTTCCAGGCACGTAACCCCCCAGGTAGGTAATCCTTGCAGGCTTTATTAAGATGGAAGGCTACTCTAGTATTCACGGAAGTGAGCTGGTATCCTGGACTTTGGCGTGTTACGAGGGCTGTTCACTACCTACCCCCTACCTGTATCCTTTTGCAATAAACCAATAGTGTGTAATGCCGCCATCGTGGTGACTTTTTTTACATATAAATCGTCACCGCGGCCACTTCTCGAGTCCGATTTTCTATAACTTCACATAACTGTAGAAACCATTTCGGTTTTTTCTTTAATCGATTACGTCTGAAGAGTTAATTAAATGTGAATCTTTTTTAAATGTAAATTCCTTAGCGTCTAATATATGTGGGTTTATACTCCCTCATGAGATTAGAAGGGCTTTTTGTGGATCCTTACATTGATTCATTTATCTCTTTAATCTAATAATTACGTTAGCTTACTGGGGTGAGCGAGCAGGCCTTATATATTATAGTCGAGTCAATCTAGCATAAAACCCAAAAGTAATTCGCAATCAATCCGAACCACATTTTTGGCATATTTTATATTACCTTGTTATTGACGAGAAAAGTCTCAAAAAATTATTTTGGGAAACATATTCATTGAAATTCTACATAAATTTGCGTATCACAAGTCAAACAAAAGGAACAAACAGTAGGGAAGAGTAAGTAGCAAATTGGTGATGTTCCAGAATAATTTCACAATAAGCTACAATTCAATGAGGGAATTAATAAAATTTACACTGGCCTGTCACACGTAAATTGTTATATCTCGGTAACTAACTAAAAGTCGCATCAAATTTTTAATTTGGTTCGGAGGAATTGCGAATTAGTTTTGGGTTACCTTTTATCGCTAGATTGACTTCAGTATCATTTTAGTAAGTGATTTTCTTATTTTCCAAAGATATGGAATTTTTGGCTTATTCGGGCGAAAAATTAACAGTTTAAAAATAAATATTTTTTCTCCTTCTTATTTTATTTATTGATTTCCGGTCGGTACCTTAAATTTTATTATTTTTATAATGTTTTTTTTTTACCAAACTTTAAATCGTCTAATTTTCCAAGTAGGTGATGATGAACTTAATTTAATAAATAACTATTCAGTTTTTTTTATAGCAATTGTAATAACAATTAATTAATTTTTATTAATGATCAGTTTGATTATGAAAGACGTTGCAGCTTGTATCTCTAGTAAATAAAAAAAAAATTTTTTAGATTTTATAATCGCAAGTATATTTAAAATAATATAGGGTCTACAATATAAAGTAGGCCCTATGTTAAAACAAATATTATACATTTAAATTGATATGAATAAAAGTGTTTTTGTTTACAGAATATGTTTTTAATCACTCTATTGGGTATTTGCATTTGATTGATTGCCTTTAATAATTCATTGAATCCATTCAATTTTCCCTTACTAGTGTGTATCTCAAGGTTATCGTTTATACATAATATTATCGTTATCGTAAAATATAATTGATTTTGTAAATTATTATTTCATGACATTTTTTATGTGATGGATTTATTTCGCGGATTTATTGGGGTAAGTTAAGTAGATGAGAACAGGGCTTTACTCTGTACACATACAACCACATAGGGAAAATAACGGAACGCAGTTTTCCTAACGGTTACGTTAAGAATTAAATGCAGTCGTTTTTTTTCAAATAATAGATTCAAGATGAAATGTTCGATCCGGTCGGTACCGGTAATATCTACTACTACTACTACTAGGATCGGCATGCGGCATTGCAGCTGCATTTTTAAGAATGCTGTGCCGGCTTATCGACAAAATTGCACCACCACAACTCCCTATCACCCATGACATTTGCTAGATCATCCGCATCTTCAAGGCCAGTGTCCTTTAAGATGCGTCTCAAGAAAGTCATGGGCTGTCCACCATGCGTATTCACTCCATGAGGCTGCCAAAGTACAAGATTATGCCCCAACAGGGTCGGTTGATATTTTTCGCTATGGAGAGCATTATCATATTGTCCTATCCACATTATATATTTAATTAACCGTCACTCACCCCGCAACAATTCATTATTATTAAGATTATGCACTGTCTGGTCCTCACGGCGAAAGCAATGTCCTGCACAGCGGAGGCGATTTTGTTCTAGTGTCAAGCTTGGGGGAACCAATGAGACACCTCCAATGTTATATAGTGTCTGGTTGGAGATGTGTGCATTGTACTTGACACAATGAACCCGGCGTAGCATTCTTGTGAATGTGCCATCCAGAGATTTGGTGTCCTCAGCAGTTAGAGCCCAGCATGGACTCCCATACAGAAGTACTGGAACTACTGCTGCTCTAAATAATCGGACCTTAAGTTTCCGATTAATTCTCGGTGACTTCCAAATCCTGGAAAGCCTATTCAAGGCTGCCCATGCCTTTCCCTTACGTATTCGAAGGTCCTCACCTGACTTCCGGATCCATGATCCCAGGAGGTAACAGAAGTCGTCCACATGCTCAAGCATACCATCCTTTGAGCTTATGCTCATCCGATCAGAGACTTGCTGAGGACTATCAAAGTTAACTGTCAAAATTTTGGTCTTTCTGGAGTTAATAAAAAGACCAACACTAGAAGTAGCATGTTCTAATGAGCTGAGGAGCCGTTGGGCTCCCTCTAGTGATTCTGAGAGTACTCCTAAGTCATCAGCAAAGTCTAGATCAGTTAGGTACTTGGCAGGATTTCCTCGACTTCTGGAGCCAGTAGGTGGAGTTATCATCACCCCATCATCATTATGATGATCTAAGGACATGCGTAGAACATAGTCAACAACAATTATGAACAAGAATGGTGCAAGTGTGTCTCCCTGGAGGACGCCCCATAACACTTCAAATGGTTCTGTGTCACCGTCAACAGTAGACACAAATGTTGTCGAACCATCGTAAAACCGGTATTATCAGTCTGTCCGGAATCGGAATGTATTTAATTTAATATTAATATGTCATATATCATTGGTTTAATCAAATAAATTGACATTTGAAAATGCACAATAATACAATGTTGACAGTAACATTATAGTTAGTATATATAACTGGCCACTAAACGGGACATCCGCTACTCTTAGTGCGTCTACTGGCCAAGGCCTCAAAGAAATTGATCGGCATTGCCGAACTTGTGTCTGTCCATTGCATAATTGAAGAGTGAATGACAAAAATGTAAGACAGACATCTGAATGCCAATCAAGACATCAAGACGGCCAAGTACTGTAGGGTTGAGCACAGTGGCAGCATATTATGATGGTATTGACAGATGGGAGACCATGAGGAGGTAAATTGCTAACATAAGGTATCAGATAGTATTTCCAGGTCTATCTTTTACCTGAGCCGCTAGCTGAATGATTAGAGCGTCAGACTTCCAACCCTGAGGTCACCAGTTCGATCCCACCTGGACGTCATTGCCTACTTTGAAAAAGCTGTGCCCAATAAAAAGACATCGGACTGTTATCTTTGTTGACTTATGTGAGGCCTTCAATGCAGTCTATCAGTTAATTATTGTAGCAATCATTTTACTATACGATGATTCGACGGAATTTGTGTCTACCATTGATGATAACAGAGATCCATTCGTTTTTATAGTTTTATGGGAGTCCTCCAGGGTGACACACTTGTAACAATGTACCATTCTTAATAATTGTTGTTAACTATGTTCTATGCATAATGAAGATGAGGTGATGGTCACACCCCCTACTGGCACCAGAAGTCGACGAATTCCAGCCAAGTACCTAACTGATCTAGACTTTGCTGATGACTTAGGAGTACTCTCAGAATCACTAGAGGGAGCCCAACCGCTCCTCAGCTCATTAGAACAGGTTGCTTCTAGTTTTGGTCTCTATTTGTTAACTCGAAGAAGACCAATATTTTAACAGTTAAGTTCGATAATCCTCAGTAAATCTCTGATCGTGTAGTAAGCATTAGCTCTAAAGATGGTGTGCTCGAGCATGTGGATGACTTATTTTGCCTGGATTAAGTAAGGCGAGTACCGTCGTATACGTAAGGGAAGGGCATGGGCTGGGCAGCATTGAATGGGCTTTCCAGGATTTGGAAGTCACACATAATACATCGGAAACTTATAATATTTAAACAATAAAAATGAATCGTTATGTCTATCCAGTAATTATTTATGATATATTGGTGATATGTATGTAAATTTTTTCGTATTATTCAATAAATAGATATAACCAACGCTGTCCTAACTTGTTAACTCATTTGGTGCGTTTGATTTATTGCCATTCCACACTAGCCGAACTGTAAGCGGGAGATTAGCAATAATTGAACAGAACAGAGGCCGGAATTAATTAGGATAATGGGATTCGATTTAGCCGCTATCCCCTGGGGGCCTTCCGTATGCAGCCGAGTCGAACGCAGGTCAAATGTTCGCTATTCATCGCCGGTTGTTAAGTAGCCAATTAAATTCCTTGTGTCCATCCAAATAACTACACCTACAATACAGACAATGAATGGTAGATGATTTTATGTGTTACTACAAGCCCATTTAGCCAACCATCAACGCGGTCATGTTCATTACAGAGTACAGTACATGTATCATATTCATTACACAAACACAATTACTACTACTAAGCCTACTAGGCCGAGCTCGGACAGTGGAAATTAGATCCTTCCAGGCTTCCGGATTCTCCATAGTTGTCGCAATATTGTTTCTCCCAAGTCCAGTATCCATTTCAATTTGGACGCGTTCCTTGTGTTGGTTCTTAGTTGCCAGAAAAGTAGATGTGGAATGACCTCGTCTTTACTTCGCCAGCAGTCCTCACTGAATCTTAATCTGCGTTCATGGAGCGTGGTTGATACAGGAGGTATTGTACCATAGAGCTCGGCGTTTACCTTATGTTTTATCCACCTCTGATGCTTAGTGCCGCCCTTAGTAGACTTGTATCAATTCGTTGTTCAAGTGATTTCGTCAGTATCCAGATCGCGTCACCCCGTATAAATGTATGCAAATTCCAATGTGGCTCGAAAGAACAAAAGTTTACTGTTATTCATATGGGGGTTGTATTTGCCGTGACTTTCGACGCCAAAACTATTGCCGTGGCTATTTGGCGCGAGATTCCACGGTAATTCTATTTACCGTGGCTTTTTGCTGTAGGAAAATAAGCGGCAATGCATGCATGAAAATTGGCGCAACGAGAATTACTATTATTTTAACTTCAATTTAACGTGACGATTGGGGCATTGTTAGACCTTATTTTTATTTTGGATGTTGACAGTTGACATGCAAGCGGACTGCAATAACGAATCATTTTTATTACAAAAAGAACAATAATGTTAATGTTTCCTTTTCATTGCAGACTGTACGAGGCCAAATAGATGACTTACAGACGACTTTAGACGGAATCCGACAGCAAAGGGAAGCTTTGAATCCGACCTTATCTGGGACGGACCGCGCGGTGGAAAAGAAACAGATCGATAAGTTGGTCGCTCGGTTGGACGGGGAATGGGAAAATATGGAACGGAAATTCGACGATAGGAACGAGTGAGTATATGAAACGGAAATACGATGATAGGAACAAGTGAGTATATGGAACAGAAATCCGATGATAGGAACGAGTGAGTATATGGAACGGAAATACGATGATAGGAACGAGTGAGTATATGGAACGGAAATCCGATTATAGGAACGAGTGAGTATATGGAACGGAAATCCGATGATAGGAACGAGTGAGTATATGGAACGGAAATCCGATGATAGGAACGAGTGAGTATATGGAACGGAAATCCGATGATAGGAACGAGTGAGTATATGGAACGGAAATCCGATGATAGGAACGAGTGAGTATATGGAACGGAAATCCGATGATAGGAACGAGTGAGTATATGGAACGGAAATCCGATGATAGGAACGAGTGAGTATATGGAACGGAAATCCGATGATAGGAGCGAGTGAGTATATGGAACGGAAATCCGATGATAGGAACGAGTGAGTATATGGAACGGAAATACGATGATAGGAACAAGTGAGTATATGGAACAGAAATCCGATGATAGGAACGAGTGAGTATATGGAACGGAAATACGATGATAGGAACGAGTGAGTATATGGAACGGAAATCCGATTATAGGAACGAGTGAGTATATGGAACGGAAATCCGATGATAGGAACGAGTGAGTATATGGAACGGAAATCCGATGATAGGAACGAGTGAGTATATGGAACGGAAATACGATGATCGGAACGAGTGAGTATATGGAACGGAAATCCGATGATAGGAACGAGTGAGTATATGGAACGGAAATACGATGATAGGAACAAGTGAGTATATGGAACAGAAATCCGATGATAGGAACGAGTGAGTATATGGAACGGAAATACGATGATAGGAACGAGTGAGTATATGGAACGGAAATCCGATTATAGGAACGAGTGAGTATATGGAACGGAAATCCGATGATAGGAACGAGTGAGTATATGGAACGGAAATCCGATGATAGGAACGAGTGAGTATATGGAACGGAAATACGATGATCGGAACGAGTGAGTATATGGAACGGAAATCCGATGATAGGAACGAGTGAGTATATGGAACGGAAATCCGATGATAGGAACAAGTTAGTATATGGAACAGAAATCCGATGATACGAACGAGTGAGTATATGGAACGGAAATCCGATGATAGGAACGAGTGAGTATATGGAACGGAAATCCGATGATAGGAACAAGTGAGTATATGGAACAGAAATCCGATGATACGAACGAGTGAGTATATGGAACGGAAATCCGATGATAGGAACGAATGAGTATATGGAACGGAAATCCGATGATAGGAACGAATGAGTATATGGAACGGAAATCCGATGATAGGAACGAATGAGTATATGGAACGGAAATCCGATGATAGGAACGAATGAGAATATGGAACGGAAATCCGATGATAGGAACGAATGAGTATATGGAACGGAAATCCGATGATAGGAACGAATGAGTATATGGAACAGAAATCCGATGATAGGAACAAGTGAGTATATGGAACGGAAATCCGATGATAGGAACAAGTGAGTATATGGAACAGAAATCCGATGATAGGAAAGAGTGAGTATATGGAACGGAAATACGATGATCGGAACGAGTGAGTATATGGAACGGAAATCCGATGATAGGAACGAGTGAGTATATGGAACGGAAATCCGATGATAGGAACAAGTGAGTATATGGAACAGAAATCCGATGATACGAACGAGTGAGTATATGGAACGGAAATCCGATGATAGGAACGAGTGAGTATATGGAACGGAAATCCGATGATAGGAACAAGTGAGTATATGGAACAGAAATCCGATGATACGAACGAGTGAGTATATGGAACGGAAATCCGATGATAGGAACGAGTGAGTATATGGAACGGAAATCCGATGATAGGAACAAGTGAGTATATGGAACAGAAATCCGATGATACGAACGAGTGAGTATATGGAACGGAAATCCGATGATAGGAACGAATGAGTATATGGAACGGAAATCCGATGATAGGAACGAATGAGTATATGGAACAGAAATCCGATGATAGGAACAAGTGAGTATATGGAACGGAAATCCGATGATAGGAACGAATGAGTATATGGAACGGAAATCCGATGATAGGAACGAATGAGTATATGGAACGGAAATCCGATGATAGGAACGAATGAGAATATGGAACGGAAATCCGATGATAGGAACGAATGAGTATATGGAACGGAAATCCGATGATAGGAACGAATGAGTATATGGAACGGAAATCCGATGATAGGAACGAATGAGAATATGGAACGGAAATCCGATGATAGGAACGAATGAGTATATGGAACGGAAATCCGATGATAGGAACGAATGAGTATATGGAACGGAAATCCGATGATAGGAACGAGTGAGTATATGGAACGGAAATCCGATGATAGGAACGAATGAGTATATGGAACGGAAATCCGATGATAGGAACGAATGAGAATATGGAACGGAAATCCGATGATAGGAACGAATGAGTATATGGAACGGAAATCCGATGATAGGAACGAATGAGTATATGGAACGGAAATCCGATGATAGGAACGAATGAGAATATGGAACGGAAATCCGATGATAGGAACGAATGAGTATATGGAACGGAAATCCGGTGATAGGAACGAGTGAGTATATGGAACGGAAATCCGATGATAGGAACGAATGAGTATATGGAACAGAAATCCGATGATAGGAACAAGTGAGTATATGGAACGGAAATCCGATGATAGGAACAAGTGAGTATATGGAACAGAAATCCGATGATAGGAACGAATGAGTATTATGGACGGAAATAGTTTGGGTTTAGTGGAGTAGTTTGGGGGGGGGGGGGGGCGAGTGTCAGATTAGTTTCTGGGTTGTACTATGTCGGAGTCGGGTGTGTGTGTTTGCTGCCCCGATGTGTACGGGCGGCACGTATTTAGTTACGGGTAGAATCTCTCGTAGAATGGAAGTTGTGAGTCGACAATCAATGAAGTAATCGATATAGTTTACATAACCTCGGGTATATCTAGCTAATGCACAGAGTCAAATAACACTCAACCATCGGCTGGTTGGTGGCCAAGGCCGGTAGTTGGGTAACAGGGCGGGGGAACTACTCAATTAAATACATCTCGTAGCCATACAAGAGTGCGGAGTTGCGGATTACACCTCCTTTATTCATGTTATTTTCAACTCATTTTCAGGGTAACAATAATAATTTTTTTTTACAAGCTGAGTTTCAAGGTTTTTTTTTAATTATTATCCGTAAGAGTTGCAGTGTTCAAGGTCTTTGTTCTCCGATACCAATCCATCTTTAAGTTAATCAATGCGATACTTAATATTTCGAGACTCATAATTAATTGTTAATTTATTATTTGTTAACTAATTATGGAACGCATTGTGTTGTTCGGACAACGCATTCAGCTCCAGGTAACACATGCGACGTCCTTAACAAGTACTTCACTGACTCAATTGCCGGGCGACTTATTTCTAATGACGTCATTGGTCCTGGTCCATCAATTCATTAAATACTACGCTGTGGCCACTAGCTTTATTACAAGCCCTATGAGCCTTGGATATGTTCTTAAAATTAAATTTGCCATGGCTCACTGACTTCGTGGCTCGCCCCAATCAACACCTGTACTGGTCTTAATAGCTAAACTTGGAATGTACGAGAATGGCCCAAATTAAATAATTAAATCCAATGACATATAATTAAATGGACTCCACCATCCCCTGATACTATTTTTGCTATAACAATGAAAGAAGCTGTCATTTTATTTGATTCGCATACTTCCACTGATTTTTAGAGTGTCGTTATTGTATTGGTTGCCCCCCCACCCCCCCACCCCCCTCCCCACCCCCCGTTAGGAAGTCTTTGTACCATAGCAGTTAGGAACTTACTACAACCTGTGCAATCAGTGTTATTTCCCGGGCGGCCAACCCCTATGCGCACTGTCTTCGGCCATCCACATCCAACAAAATAAATAGCAATGAAGTAATTGAAAACTCTATCTTTATAAGCATTTTTTCGAAATTAAAATTTGCATTTATTGGTAAAAAATAACATAGTATACATTTAATTGTATGGAGTATTGTTTGCGAATTAAATCACTTTACTTTTAATTTGTGTTTTATTGGATTTCTGTAACCACGGATTAACTGTTTACATAGTGACAGTGTGCCGATTCCAGTGGACGAACGAATGCGCGTATCGCAGATCAAGAACACTGTAAAGTGTTAGAAAAATGTTACTATTTTTGGTGGAATTTCTAAATTTATATTCAATGAATTACTTATGATAAACTGTTGAAATAAAATAATGTTACTTAAAAAAATCCAAAGCTTTACCGATATCGGATATATATATATAGGAAGCTTTCAATATTACAACGATAATTAATAATTTATTTGAATGTTTGTTACGAAATTTGCCGCTATTAACTTAACCGCTAATTAGGTAATTGGCTAAATTTTTGTTTTATTTTAGGAGTTTTCTCACCACAATGCCACTTTCTATATGAAAGAAAATCTAAAATTAAAATTAAACTTATTTTGATAGCGTCTATTAACTATACAACGCACTGGAAATAGTCAGCGGTGCGTTAATAAAATAATACGTGGTGGTAGTTGAGGCAACGTCAAAAAGTAAAGAGTTACATTTTCTTTGGATTACGCACAAAGTCTAACGACTTATTTCCAGTGCGGTCCCCCCAGAACTATACTCCCCAGAGGAAACTCCAGTACTCATTTAGCTACCACTTAAGGATGCAATTCAGAGATGCGCCCTGACTGGTCCCTTCAAAGCATTCGTGCCGAAACGAAAACTGCCCTGGCCCATGCGAGGATCGAACCCACGACCTACGAGATATGTGAATTCAATGAACCCACTACACCATGGTGGGACCTCCGGAAATTATTTCTTAATTGTTTCACGTAATTGCAACACACGTCATTGCAAAGTATTTCTTAAGTCTGTTTGATCGAACTTTCTACAACTTTAAATCATTTTGTATGAAATCACTTTGCAGGACATTGCTTTCGCCGTGAGGACCAGCCAGTGCATAATCTTGTACTTTGGCAGCCTCATGGAGTGAATAAGCATGGTGGACAGCCCATGACTTTCTTGAGACGCATCTTAAAGGACACTGGCCTTAAAGATGCGGATGATCTAGCAAATGTCATGGGTGATAGGGAGTTGTGGCGGTGCAATTTTGTTGACAAGCCGGCACAGCATTCTTAAAAATGCAGCTGCAATGCAGCATGCCGATCCTAGTATGAAATCAAGAGATTGCCTTACCACTGATCTTAAATAATTCTGGTTTTTCTGTTATGCGTTTAATTAAATAAGGACGTTGGATACGGTAGACACCGTAAGGGTTTCGTAAGGGTCGGGCGTTGGAAATCGGCCACAGGTGCGAATTCAGTTACACCTCGTCGCACTTCAATAGGTGCTCCGTATACGTCCATTAATACTCGCACAAATTATGGCCTATAATTAATTATTAGTGCGAAATGAATCCAACTGCTGTTATATAACAACATTTTCAGTAGCTTCGTTTATTTTAGAGTTTTGTTAATACGGTCTTTAGATGGAAAGAATAATGTTAGTATTAATTTAATGTTTAGTTTATCTTATTATGGAAATAATTTTTTTAAATAATTTTTTTATTCATTAGTAGAGTTAATTTCTTTTTTGTGAAAGAAGTTATATCTTTTTATTTTAAAATAAAAAATATAAAATTACAATTTGTATATTAATTGATAGAATATAAAAGACATTGAACAATTCGGATAGACTGAAGATAGTCAGTTATTTTCCATCGGCGCTCTATGATGAGCGATGCCATGGTTACACACTGCACAAATTTAATCTAAACACCGCTACTTGCAATATTCCGGTGATGCTGTATGCTGACAGGCTGATGCTGTAGTGTTATATTGGTAGTCAGGACTTGCAGGTTACATTAATTAATTGTGTCCAAAATCCTAATTAAAATAGTCATGTAACCCTAACCTAACCGGAACCGAGCCGGAACCGGAACCGGAGCCGGAACCGGAACCGGAACCGGAACGTCATAATCTAATAAATTAACAGCGTTTTCGGGTTTATTGCCTTTTTTTAAATCTTGTACTAATGTATTAATTAATTAAAGCATTGAACATTTTACGGCCCTTCGGGTCTATATATCGTAGGCAGGTGGCGGAAACTGGACGCAAATCCCTTCTAGGAACAGGTTCCAGTGGCATGTTATTATAACCAAAACAATAATCTAAACTCAATAGAACAGGTTACAGTGGCACGTTATTATAACCAAAACAATAATCTAAACTCAATAGAACATGTTACAGTGGCACGTTATTATAACCAAAACAATAATCTAAACTCAATAGAACAGGTTACAGTGGCACGTTATTATAACCAAAACAATAATCTAAACTCAATAGAACATGTTACAGTGGCACGTTATTATAACCAAAACAATAATCTAAACTCAATAGAACAGGTTACAGTGGCACGTTATTATAACCAAAACAATAATCTGAACTCAATAAAACAGGTTACAGTGGCACGTTATTATAACCAAAACAATAATCTAAACTCAATAGAACATGTTACAGTGGCACGTTATTATAACCAAAACAATAATCTAAACTCAATAGAACAGGTTACAGTGGCACGTTATTATAACCAAAACAATAATCTAAACTCAATAGAACAGGTTACAGTGGCACTTTATTATAACCAAAACAATAATCTAAACTCAATAGAACAGGTTACAGTGGCACGTTATTATAACCAAAACAGTAATCTAAACTCAATAGAAAAGGTTACAGTGGCACGTTATTATAACCAAAACAATAATCTGAACTCAATAAAACAGGTTGCAGTGGCACGTTATTATAACCAAACAATAATCTAAACTCAATAGAACAGGTTACAGTGGCACGTTATTATAACCAAAACAGTAATCTAAACTCAATAGAACAGGTTACAGTGGCACGTTATTATAACCAAAAATTAATCTAAACTCAATAGAACTGGTTACAGTGACACGTTATTATAACCAAAACAATAATCTAAACTCCATAGAACAGGTTACAGTGGCACGTTATTATAACCAAAACAATAATCTAAACTCAATATAACTGGTTACAGTGACACGTTATTATAACCAAAACAATAATCTAAACTCCATAGAACAGGTTATAGTTTTACTTTTGGGAGTGATCAGCTGTTATTTGCATCGATTTTCATTACTCGTCTAGAATAAAATTGTAGTAATGTGTTGTTTCTCGTTTGTGTTGTCAATACTTACTTTCAGTAATGTCGAAATATTTAATAAAAATATTATTTATATATAATAATAAATTATTACAAATATTATACTGATTACCGAAGATTAGCTCTACGGTTATTGTTTTGTAATTTAAGAAAAACAACGTTACACAGTACACAGTCGTAGTATACAGTCTTTGTATCCAATAATTTAGTGACCTTTTATTGTATTCCAGACGATTCCAACAGGCCATCGCCGGGTGGCGACAGTTTCAGGATGACCTGAAGTCCTTGCATTCCTGGCTGCAGGACGCCGAAGATATAATCCTGTCATGTCGTCGTGACAACGGAGTGCTTGACAGGGATAGACTGTCTGCCCAGCAACCGGTTAGTTACCGTTAACGACTAAACTTGTGCACTTTGCAGCTTCACAATAATTCATAAGGAATTTTATTTTATTTTTTTTTAATTATATTTTTAGTTTATTTTTTCTCCTTCATTAGTTCATTACCTTTTTAATTTGGAAATATTTTCTACAAAGACGCGAAATATAACTGGCTTATTTTAACATTGGCCTTCCTACCCCTTGGTTGGTGACTGAATAATTTATAGGCTGCCATCCCATATTCTGTAGTTTATAACCAACCTTTTGAGTTGGACGATGAACAATCTTCTATGTTCCGGATCAATTTAAATGGAATTAATTATTCCCGATGCCTAAAGTCATTATATATGCCCCAGTTTGGTCCCGAGTCATCCCTCAATAATCTATGGCTGCTCGGGCTCTTATTAACCGTATAGCATGACTAACCCAATCATCAATGCGTGAATGGGGCCTGCGTGAATGGGGCCTGCCACAGAGCTTAAATTATTCATACCCACAGCTTCGTTATTATATCAATTCATCCAAGAAATTAGAATAAACATCTGGTATGGCAATAGATTATTCTTCTTTCACAACTCCATTCTAACCTCCCTCTATAAAAGCCCCCAGTCACCGCATTCCCATTCATTCTCTAATTTTTATTTTTAAAAGTTTTATTTATTTTCATAAAAGTTTTATTTATTTAAAATTATGTAAAATCATTTATCGAAAACTCATAATATCAATTGACATTGCTATATAATGCCTAGTTATGAAAAATGTTTGGTTTGTAATAAAGAAATGAGACAAGACAATCTATCTCGTCACATGGAAAGACATAGAAAGGATAAACTAATGGATCCATTACCAAAGAAATTTAAAAAATCCGAAGATATTTTTAGTGAAGATGAAAAGAAAAAGAGAGTTGAGCGTGATATATTAAAGATAAAACAGACAACAGAAAATAAATTTCATAAAGTTATGAATATTTTGAAAAGGATACAAAAACAGTTACCCCTAGAAAATGATGAAAATTTGAGTGAGGAAAGTGAAGAAGAAGAGGACGATGAGATGGAGAATGAAAATAGTGAGGGTCAGGATGAAGTTGAAGAGAGTGAGGTTGAGAACGAAGTGAGTGAAGGTCAGGAAGATAACGAAGAAAGTGAAGGTCAGGAAGAGGGTGAAGATAGCGAAGGTCAGGAAGAGAATGAAGAAAGCGAAGGTCAGGAAGACGATGAAGAAAGTGAAGGCGGGGAAGAGGATGACGAAAGTGAAGGTCAGAAAGAGGATGAAGAAAGTGAAGGTCATGAAGAGGACGAAGAAAGTGAAGGTCAGGAAAGTGAAGAAGATGATGAAAATGATAATAATAAGGAAATATTGAGACAATTACTTGGAAATAAGAATAAATTGCGGAAAATTATTAAACATTTAGAAGAGAATGATGAAAATAAAGAAGAGATATTGAGACAAATATTAGGAAACAAAAATCAAATACGGAAATTTATTAAACAAATGGAAGAAAATGAGGAAAATAGAGAAGAGATATTAAGACAGGTTCTGGGAAATAAAAGTAAATTACTGAAAATGAATGAACAATTGAATGAAATTAAGAAACAGTTGGTTAATGAGGAAGATGAAATTAAAGAAAATCAACCAGCTTTTACTTATTTTCGAAGACCTATAACATCAAACTCTCGTACAGTATTTGCTCGCGCAGGACGACGCTATTGACATTTGTTTGTTTGAGTTCCTTTCATAATAGTATTAGGACTATTTATCCATAACATTTATATTAGTATTAGGATTACTTATCCCTAATTATTATATTAGTATTATAAATGTATTTGCCAACAATATTTATTACTATTAGGTCTATTTATTCAAGAAATTATATGTTTTTATAATATATTTTGGAAAATTAGTCGACTAAGTCATAATTTTTAAAACTTTAAATAAGGGTGGAGTTATTTTATAAAGTTAAGAAGAGTGAATCAATGGAGGCAACATGAAGTCTAATCTCTTGACATTTACTCGTAAGACCGCACATTAACTCCCAAGGTTGCATACTATCACTATAGCTGGGAGAGTCAAAGCTAGTATACAGAAGTGAGGGAAGTGAGGGAAGTGAGGGAGTGAGTGAGGGAAGTGAGGGAGTGAGTGAGGGAGTGAGTGAGGGAAGTGAGGGAAGTGAGGGAAGTGAGGGAGTGAGTGAGGGAAGTGAGGGAAGTGAGGGAAGTGAGGGAGTGAGTGAGGGAAGTGAGGGAAGTGAGGGAAGTGAGGGAAGTGAGGGAGTGAGTGAGGGAAGTGAGGGAAGTGAGGGAAGTGAGGGAAGAGAGGGAGTGAGTGAGGGAAGTGAGGGAAGTGAGGGAAGTGAGGGAGTGAGTGAGGGAAGTGAGGGAAGTGAGGGAAGTGAGGGAAGTGAGGGAAGTGAGGGAAGTGAGGGAAGTGAGGGAGTGAGTGAGGGAGTGAGTGAGGGAAGTGAGGGAAGTGAGGGAGTGAGTGAGGGAAGTGAGGGAGTGAGTGAGGGAAGTGAGGGAGTGAGTGAGGGAAGTGAGGGAAGTGAGGGAAGTGAGGGAAGTGAGGGAAGTGAGGGAAGTGAGGGAGTGAGTGAGGGAAGTGAGGGAAGTGAGGGAAGTGAGGGAGTGAGTGAGTGAGTGAGGGAAGTGAGGGAAGTGAGGGAAGTGAGGGAAGTGAGGGAAGTGAGGGAGTGAGTGAGGGAGTGAGTGAGGGAAGTGAGGGAAGTGAGGGAAGTGAGGGAAGTGAGGGAAGTGAGTGAGGGAAGTGAGGGAAGTGAGGGAAGTGAGGGAAGTGAGGGAAGTGAGGGAAGTGAGGGAAGTGAGGGAAGTGAGGGAGTGAGTGAGGGAAGTGAGGGAAGTGAGGGAAGTGAGGGAAGTGAGGGAAGTGAGGGAGTGAGTGAGGGAAGTGAGGGAAGTGAGGGAAGTGAGGGAGTGAGTGAGGGAGTGAGTGAGGGAAGTGAGGGAGTGAGTGAGGGAAGTGAGGGAAGTGAGGGAAGTGAGGGAGTGAGTGAGGGAAGTGAGGGAAGTGAGGGAAGTGAGGGAGTGAGTGAGGGAAGTGAGGGAAGTGAGGGAGTGAGTGAGGGAGTGAGTGAGGGAAGTGAGGGAAGTGAGGGAGTGAGTGAGGGAAGTGAGGGAAGTGAGGGAAGTGAGGGAAGTGAGGGAAGTGAGGGAAGTGAGGGAGTGAGTGAGGGAGTGAGTGAGGGAAGTGAGGGAAGTGAGGGAAGTGAGGGAAGTGAGGGAAGTGAGGGAAGTGAGGGAAGTGAGGGAGTGAGTGAGGGAGTGAGTGAGGGAAGTGAGGGAAGTGAGGGAAGTGAGGGAAGTGAGGGAAGTGAGGGAAGTGAGGGAAGTGAGGGAAGTGAGGGAAGTGAGGGAAGTGAGGGAAGTGAGGGAAGTGAGGGAAGTGAGGGAAGTGAGGGAAGTGAGGGAAGTGAGGGAAGTGAGGGAAGTGAGGGAAGTGAGGGAAGTGAGGGAAGTGAGGGAAGTGAGGGAAGTGAGGGAAGTGAGGGAGTGAGTGAGGGAGTGAGTGAGGGAGTGAGTGAGGGAAGTGAGGGAAGTGAGGGAAGTGAGGGAAGTGAGGGAAGTGAGGGAAGTGAGGGAAGTGAGGGAAGTGAGGGAAGTGAGGGAAGTGAGGGAAGTGAGGGAAGTGAGGGAAGTGAGGGAAGTGAGGGAAGTGAGGGAAGTGAGGGAAGTGAGGGAAGTGAGGGAAGTGAGGGAAGTGAGGGAAGTGAGGGAAGTGAGGGAAGTGAGGGAAGTGAGGGAAGTGAGGGAAGTGAGGGAAGTGAGGGGGAAGTGAGGGAAGTGAGGGAAGTGAGGGAAGTGAGGGAAGTGAGGGAAGTGAGGGAAGTGAGGGAGTGAGTGAGGGAGTGAGTGAGGGAAGTGAGGGAAGTCACTTCCCTCACTTCCCTCACTTCCCTCACTTCCCTCACTCACTCCCTCACTTCCCTCACTTCCCTCACTTCCCTCACTCACTCCCTCACTTCCCTCAC
>JAUCBJ010000702.1:0-47720 GCA_032718475.1 Nemertoderma westbladi | reverse complement strand
GTATTAAATTTTATTAACAAATAATTTCGAAAAGTTGTCTGACACTATTATGCAGGGTGGCTATGTAGACACCCACAGAAAGTTTCAGACTAATTGCTCAAAAATTGTAGAAGTAGTAGGGTTTTGAAGTTGACAATTTCATAAAAAAAATATTTGGAGATAATCGACCTTTCATTATACTTAGTAATAGTAATTTCAATAGGATTCCCTAAATGGAGATTGTTACAACTTAAAAACTAAAAGAGCTATTAAATTGTGGTTTTCAGATTTGGAAAGACCATTCAATAATGCATTATAATAGACCATAAAAAAAATGTCGACATATTTTTCACCAAAATGGTGTACTGTACCCCCCACCCTTAAGTAAAATTTGTAGAAAAAAATTTTTGGGGGAGGGGGGGGGGGGGGGGGGGGGGGTGAATCGCGGTCACTGAATTATGACACTGCAGTATATTAAAAGGCACACTATTTTTAATTCCAAAAGTTTGCCCCTCCCCTAGACAAATCCTGGCTACGCCCCTGCTACTGTAAGATTGTGATGAGTACAAAGATAAACGGCACATTATGAACACCTGAGGGGTATTGACTTTAGTCATATGGAAGACAACGCGCCTAATTTTGTATGATAGTCCTACTCCTAGTCTAAATGTCGCGTTGCTAAGAATTAAATATTTTTGCCACAGTCTTTACAATAATATCCATAGGCCCAATCAAAAAATAAAATCTACCTCCAAAATTTAATTAAAAAATTGCACTCAATTTTATCGATTTTAGAGCTGTGGGGAGAGTCCAATCGGTGGCCCATCTGCATCAAATAAAAAATTAATTTATTAAATAAAATTTCAATATATTAAATCACAACAATCAAATAAGTAAAAAATACAATCATAATTCCGTATTATCTATATTTCTTTTAATAATTTAACGAATGGTGTTAAAAATTCTTGAGTAAAATAATAAAGTTAAAATTGTAAGATTATCATAAACACATCAAATATTATTTATATTAGCGCATCTTTATAGGCAAGCAATATTGTGACGTCGCAATATTGTGACGTCATAGTGTCTCTGGTGACTTTATCTATGACCACACTGCTACATTTTAAATTCTCCGCTATTATTTGAGTTTATATTGGCGCCCATGGCAACCATTATTTTGATGAGTGTTTAGGAGTAGATCAGGGCTCTAAAGCTTCGATGCAGTTGAATGGGAAATGTCCGTGTTTCCCTCCAAGTTCGCCCTCCCATTGCCCTGTCATTGTCCTCTTTGTTACTTTTATTAAATCGCCAACCTAAAAAAGAACACAAATAGAAAATCGGGATTCCTAACCTAAGTAAGTTAATAAATTAGCCAGTCAAATTCCATCCCAGTTTCTATGTATTATATGTAAGATATGTTGAAATTTCAGAAAAGTTAAATCTCATACAAAAATCTAATATCCCAACTACCTGCTGTCGTGTCGTAGTCTTACAGTACTGTGTGGTAACACGCACATCACAACGAGTATCTCAATCGTCATGGGTCCATTTAATATGATGTTCTAGAACATCACACAGTGTAACTGCGAAGTATATGGGGAGATTGCTTTATTAATACATATACACAATTCATGACCCGTGCCGTAATATAGTGTCATTTTCTGATGACACGGAGCCCCCCCCCCCCCCCCCCCCCCAATTAATTATAAAATTATATATATCTCAGTTACAGTAAATATATTTCGGCGGGTAATTCCCGTCATTCATTATCAATAACTACAATAAGAACATAATAATTGTAAAGAACACATTGTAATACTGTCTACTGTAGTACAACAATAATAATTATGATTGCACATTATAGAAAAGGGGCTACGGTACCGGTACAGCTTACAAAAGGGAGATCCCCCCCCCCCCCCCCCCCCAGTACTACTGTATGGTGTTGTACTTGTAATTTTCTAAGGAACCGTCCTCCACTCCATTTCCTTTCAGCAGTTTTGCTACAGTGCTACACTCAAATGGTCTACTTCCAGAGGCGTAGCGAGGGGGGGGGGGGAATGTTCCCCCGGGCGCACTCACCCGGGGGCGCCGAAATGCCAGGCAAATGTTAGGGTATTCTTGTAAAAATAAGACAAATCAGTGAAAATTCAGGGATTGTGATACAGTCAGTATACAGGACATGTGTCATTAGCGAAAAATGTAAAAATTTTATCTGCTCGCTTCACTCGCCATTAAATATACAGTATTATAATTTCACTCCATCAAACTTGTGTATAATAGATTTGATATAGTTTTATACTTTTAGTAAACTGTTTTTTAGATGTTTTTTTTTAATATTATATTCTGTTCTATAATATTAAAAAAAACCTCTATAAATGAAAGTTAAAATTATTGAAGGGGGGTGGGTGGGGGCTATCTCAGCTTCATTCCCCTGGGCGCCAGAAGGGCTCGCTACGCCGTTGTCTACTTCTACAGATTGATGTTTATTTAGTGCCTTAGAACCTACAGTATAATACTGGGCTGTGGGGGGGGGGGGGGGGGTTAGTCTGCCGTTTTTAAGCTGTACCGGTACCGTAGCCCCTTTTCTATAATGTGCAATCATAATTATTTATATAATGTAAATAGGGCAATATGATAATGCTCTCCATAGCGAAAAATATCAACCGGCCCTATTGGGGCTCGATCATCAGCCGGGTGAGTGTACTGAGCTACCAGGCCGAATGAATATTTCACTATGGAGTGGGATATCTTATTTAGGCCAACTTAATCATAATTATTCTACTACTACAGTACAGTAGTAAATGTATATACACAGTACATATTACAATTGTAATACTGTTGTAGTACAGCAGTATGATTGCACATTATATATATCAGTATATAGAAAAGGGCTACGGTACCAGTAGCTTACAAACGGCAGATTAATTCGTACCTTATATATATTATACAGTATACATATAATTTTATAATTAATAAAAACTCCGAACTTTTTTTTTATCTAACTATTTCAGTTCGACATTGTTCTGGAAAATTTTGTTTATGTATGAATATCTATGTAATATTGATATATATTGATATTGTATAGGCATACCGTTGTTGCCCAACAACTCATAAAATAAATAACCATTTCAGCTGGACAATGCAAGCAACGCCCAAAGTGCTGGAGTTTCTCACTTCCAGTTCTTTTTACTGACTTCCATTCTCCGGGTTCCATTTTCTTACTTCTACTGTATTTTCTCACTTCCTTTTTTTTCTGACCTTCAATTCTTTTTTCTTACGGCCACCACTTAAAGTCATCCCAAAATTGATGAAAATTTAACAAAAAAAATTATTTTACACCAAATTAAATAATGTAACCCAAAAAAAATTATTCAACACCAAATAAGAAAAAGTCATTCCAAATAAAATTATTCAAACACCAAAACAAATTTTTCAACACCAAAACAATTATTCAACACCAAAAACAATTATTCAACACCAAAACAAATTATTCAATGCCAAAATAAATAAACTATCCTCAAAACCAATTATTAGCACCAAAATAAATGACAAATCACTCAAAACAATACATTTTCGCCCAAAACAAATACTACTGCAGCAATAAGCCTAACACTTCCTGGATTTTAGATAAAAACTTCGAGACAGGGGTGGGGGGGGACTGGACGCAAAACTCGCCTTGGCGAATTAATATCCCGCCTCAATGTTAAATTCTCAATTTAGGGAAAGGAGCAGGTTACAGTGGCACGTTATACAAAACAATAAACTAAGCACAATAGAACAGTTTACAGTTTTATTTTTGAGTATAATCATCTGTTATTTGCGTCGAATTTCCCCTGGAGAGGGATGAATTTTTATTGCGTCCAGTTCCCCCACCCCCCCCCCCCCCCTCCCCTCCTATCTGAAAACTTCAGTACTGCCGTAATACTGAAACCTAATAACAGAATAAGTAATAGGCCATAGGCAATAATAGGCTAGATCTTTTTACAGAACACAAGCGAACACAGTAGAACACACCCGAACACACTCCAAAAACTGCCGAACACAATCGAACACAGTCGAAAATAGAAAGTGCACAAAAAATAACACGGGGTACCAACTTTTAGATAAAATTAGCCAACGCGTTGCTTTTCTATAAGAAAATTCCTGAAATTATTGAATAAAATTGCCGCGAAATTAAATATTCATTTCTTATCAGTCAGGCCTAGGCTAAGCCGACAACTCATAATTTAACAAAGTACAGTAGTAGTAGGCCTAAGTTAAGTGTGGTTAGCACCGGGACAGAGATCCTTACCGGTACCTGCCAGGGTAGGTACCTAACCGGGACCCAGCTCTTTACATGCCAGTGCAGCAGTAGGCAGGTACAGTAGGTACCGGTACCGGTACCTATGTTTGTACCGACGCGTTGTACAGTACGGTAACGAGCCTAACTTCCTAATTCATATCATCAGCAATCAGTCTCAGACCAAGCTATTCCAGTACACAGGTGAACAGGCCTATTAGCTAACCCGTTGTTACTATATATGTGACAGGTTCGGTACCCGGTAGGCTTCCCTACATAGTTTGTTATACTGAGTACAGCAGAACACAACTAACAAATGATAGGCCTACATACCTGATAATGAATAATATTTAATTTCGCGACAATTTTATTCAATAATTTCGGGAATTTTCTTAAACTGTAGAAAAGCAACGCGTGGCTAATTTTAACTAAAAGTTTGTAGCCGGTGTTATTTTTTTATGCTCTTTCTATTTTCGACTGTGTTCGATTGTGTTCGGCAGTTTTTGGAGTGTGTTCGGGTGTGTTCTTATGTGTTCGCTAGTGTTCTGTAAAAAGAACTACAGTATCCGCAATAATAGATAGGCAATAGGCCTATCGGTACGAATACTGAAACTGAAGTAGGCCTAATACTGTAGGTATATCGGTACGAAACCTAATAACAGTATACGTTGTTCTGAAGGCAATACCCTAGGCCTATCGGTATACGAATACTGTAACTGATGCATGGCAACTGACCAAAGCGTAGTTAATATAAAATACAGTATTTGGCCCATGTAAATACAGTATTTGGAGCTGGAATAATTTTTTTAGGTTGACAAGTAATTATTTTTGGGGGATGAATAATTATTTTTGGGGGATGAATAATTGTCTTTGGGGGTTGAATAATTGTTTTTGGGGGTAGAATAATTGTTTTTGCGGGATGAATAATTGTTTTGGGGGTTGAATAATTATTTTTGGGGGATGAATAATTGTTTTTGGGGGTTGAATAATTGTTTTTGGGGGTAGAATAATTGTTTTTGCGGGATGAATAATTGTTTTGGGGGATGAATAATTATTTTTGGGGGATGAATAATTGTTTTTGGGGGTTGAATAATTGTTTTTGGGGGTAGAATAATTGTTTTTGCGGGATGAATAATTGTTTTGGGGGGATGAATAATTGTTTTGGGGGATGAATAATTGTTTTTGGGGAATCAATAATTATTTTTGGTGGATGAATAATTGTTTTTGGGGGATGAATATTGTTTATGGTGAGAAGGATATTCAAAATTAGGCGATGCGAATTGGTGCTACAAAAAAATATATTTGGTGCAAAATAATTTATTTTGGTGTTAAATCATCTAATTTGGGGTGGCATTCTATTCGTGGCGTTTTCTTACTTAACTTCCATTTTCTGACATTTTTACTGACTTCCATTTTCTTACTTCTACTGTATTTTCTCACTTTCATTTTTTTCTGACATTCAAATATTTTTTCTGTCTTCAATTTCTTTTTTCTGACTTCCGTTTTCTGGCTTCCGTTTTCAGGCTTCAATTTCTCTATTCTGACTTATTTTGGTGGTAACGGCACCCAATACACTATTCGCATAGACATTAAAAGTCATAGTCAAAATGGTCATTAGTGTGAAAAAAATAGAGAAATTGAGAATTTAGGGGTTTTTAATTAATTACCTCTAACGAGAGCGCAGTTTTATCGTATGGAGTAGCAACCCGAGGCTTAATAACTTTCGCCCAGAATGGTGTATTTTGTGTTCTAACTCTGGGCTCCGACTGCAAAAACAAAAGAAAATAAACATTTAATAACTACAGTATGAATTGTTGTAAGCATGTCAATAACAATTGTTACAGTAGGCCCTATAGGCCTATTTATTCAGTCAATCAAGATAATTCGATAAGTAACGGTAGGTATTGATAAAATCTGGTTACTACAGTAGTAGTGTAAAAATCAGCTGCGATCTTGTAAGATCATCTCTTGGCTTTGCTGCTCCTATACAGTTTATTAAAACTTTTAAGATTTTACAGACAGCACAAAAGACTCAGACAGCCAGTAATGTCTGTAGGGGCTGTTGCGCTGTCGGTGAGAGAGTATCCGCCCCTAAGGGGTAAGGATTTACCAAAAACACATAACGATGGCGACGGAGTCTATTTAACACGGAACTTCGGTTGTATGGGGACTTACTGCGTTCGATGGGGGGCGACTGGTGCGAGGATTCTTTGGTGGTCCAATTGGAGCGGGTGTTATATCAACCTAGGAAAATTATAAATACAATAAAAAAAATTAAAAATAATGGCGAGAAATAAAATTATTTTATTACTAATTATCCAAATTGGAATAAAATAAAATATAAAAATATATTTAATTTTATTTAATATATTTAATTTTATTTTATTAATATTGGAAATAAGCAGAATATATTTATTTTTTAATTTAATGACTTTTATAATAATTAATTTTAATTTAATTTTAACACACAACGCATTGTTGTAATAAAGAAATATAATGGTCAATATTGGAAATAAGCAATTAATTAATTATTTATGTAATCAATTAGTTTTTAAATTAGTATGGATTGGATATTTAACTTAAATTCAGTGCAGAGTATACTATGGACTTTATTCACCGTGAAATACGTAAACTGCCGTGTATATAGTAATTATACTAATTTAAAAATAATTCAATAAAACCAACTTTTCTGAAGTAATTAGCAGGCACTTGGCCCTTCCGGGTTCCATCCAGGGACCTCGCGACCCACCATTGGTCTTCCTCCTCAGCCAAACGTTCTTCTACTATGACAATCTCGTCCTTCTGTACTGACATATCGTCAGGGTCAGAGGCATTGAAGTCGTAAAGAGCCATGTACGCCTCCCCTCCACCCGAGGTCCTGAAATACAAATATAAATCAAGAGGTGGATGAAAGGCTACACCTTCAGCCGACATCCAAACAGCTTACAGTGACATGCTATTATAAAAGTAAGAAAAAGTGGTTACAGTAAAAAACGGGTAAAGATTCATGTTGTTCACAACAACCAGCAAAGCGTTCTGTACGCGCTTTTGGAAGACCTTTAGCAGTTTAACCTGCCAAAATTTATATGTCTTTTGGTTTATAAATATACTTTAGAAGAAGACAAATATTTAATACCAATAAACACAACATTAGCAGAAGCCAGCCTAGTGCGCGTCCATTCACCCGCTGGATATTCCCGGGAGACTGGATTCTGAGGGCTTAAATTATTATTGCAGTGAAGCTTACTGTATTGTATTATTCGATTGATCGTTAATAATTAATTTCTGACTAATATTATTCACTTTCGGGAAATATTAACAGTTCCTTTAGGACGTGGCGCTCTATCTAAGTAAACAGAGATATGATTTACACTAATCACAACGGTAAGTCGGTAAAGCTTAAGATTCACGTATGAGGCGCATTCTTTAGGAAATGCTTAGTTATCAGTCACAATCATGCACACTACCGGTAACACACAATACTGCTCACTAATTTGCCGACCGTCAATGAATTTTATCATATATAAAGGGAATAGCAACGGACCACTGTAGTGCTTATCAAATAGCATTAAATTCACTACAAACCACAACAATATAAGTCGCAATCGCTATATATAACCCGTCTCTCTAACCTGTAGTGTATCAAGAAAATTGGGAAATTTGGGTTCTTTATATATGTTCTCCAAATGATATTCAACCAAAACACAATAGTAAACAGCATTAAGACGGTAAGTTAAGATATGATATAAACTGATATGTACCGATATGTGAGTTGTTAAGAACTGAACTGAACTGACTGATAACAGTCATACGCTCTATAATTTTAGCCTACTAATGTTTCTTCTAAAAGTATGAAACGAATTGATTCTAGAGCCGTTGTTCCTGGCCTAGACAGCAATAACAACAAAGTATCAAGAAAAAACAGTAAGACTGAACACTCTCCTTATGATCGACCGAAAAGCTACACGTCGACAGGAAAAATCGCTCTGATTGGCTCAAGCCAAACAAAGAACCATGCGTCCAATGGCTGTTTCCATGTCAGCAACCAGCTGTTAGATGTCGTAATATGAATCATCACGGCTAAGCTATGAAAGGTATTTGTCGCATTGCAGGTTTTTTGCCTTACCATGTCCGCTAAAACACGTATATAGCAGAATGACTTTTATGTCCGTTAAAACACCTGTAACGGTACCTTGAGGGCGAGGGGAATATATATACAGTTAGAGAACCTTTTTAGAGTATTCCAGCGCCTGGGGGGAAACTGGATTGCGAAGCAAAGGGGCCAGTTATATCCCACAGAAGCTTTTACACCGCTCCCAGAAAATGGGATTTGCATCTATAAAATATACAAAATCACAGTTTCTAATATACGTAAATACTCTAAACAGTTAGTCTTTCTTGCGCGGACGGCGTTTACGCAGTTTTTTAAAGCTAGCAAGAGTCCTTTTCTCTTTGGGGTGAGCCACTTTACAATGAGGGCTATAACTCCTGGGTGAAGGGTGCAATATGATTGCATCAGAGGGGTAGGATTATGGTCGGTGTATCCGCCAGTCGAAGTACCGGGTTGATTGACATCAACGTCAGGTGAGAGGGGTCTAACGGCTTTGAGAGCTCGTTTCAAGACAGCCGCTCTTACGGGTCCTTTACGAGTGGTCTGAACGAGGGCCGTGGGTGGACCATAGGCAGTTAGAAACTTCCGGGATTTAATGGTCCTTTCCAACTCGCGTTCGCAGGCTCGGTATTCGTAAGGCCGTCGATGTACTTCCTGCAACTCGGGGTGTGAGTTAACAAACAAGTCTCCATAGTCCGGATCCTGACGGATATAATTGATTAAGTTATAGGAATGAAGGTCGCTAGGATTAACACTCCTGAGAAATTTGCGTACAAATTTAGTTGAAATACATTCTCCGACGCGCTTCAGTAGCTCGTAACTCGATATGCGTGATTTCTGTTCAACAGAAGCGAATAGATAAGGATGGAACGCATAAACTCCTTCGTAAGCGCGTCCGGGATAGTAGCGATGGCGCGAATCACAATGTAAATCAGCGTTCGCTTCCCAAGCTCTGATGTAACGCAGTGTGATCATTTCATCTACGCTTTCCAAATCGTGATTAAAAGGGCAGTCGAAACTAGCATGTCCCTTTAGTTGACAATGGTGACATTGAGTCATAAATTGAGGGCAAACCGCAAAAATGTGCAAATTATTAAATCTGCAATACGCGCAATAAATTTCCATCGCCGGTTGTTCGTGGAAATAGGAACAGCAGACGTTTGTGTCCATGGGCGTAACATGGTCTCTCGATGCGCATAACCGACAACGTTGCCGAGAAACATAGTTGGCATGGCGATAATTGTACGCAGTGAGACACTGTGGACCTTGATACCATTCTAGGATGTAATCGTTGTCGCTGTTCCGGGCGCGATAGGCTGAATCTCCTCAGATTCTAGGCATATTGGTTCGTCTTCCCAGTCTGTTACGAATAGAATTTTCGTGATCTATTCTCGGTTTATCGTTACGACTCCGCTGGGTATGATATTTAAATAGAACCATTTCCCTTTCGGTGTCTACATCGTCCGTATCATGTAAATCGATAGGATGGCCGGTAGTTAGGAAGTCCATATACGTACCATTACGATGCGTATAGCGAGCGGTGAATTTTCGATAGTCCAATTCACGCGTAAGTTGCTCTTGGGACATCGGCGGTTCGATATAACGACCATCGTCCTCCGTAATGGTTGGATCGGCTTCACCGCATATCAAGCTATCCACAAATGCTTGTAAAGGTAGAGTATATCGCTCCCTGATACCAAGATCATCTTCTATCAACTCCGTCATATCTGCTATCTGAGTTTATTAATATCGAAATGAGTTTATGTTTAGGCGAGCGGGCGTCGCTGCCTACCTTTCTTTGCCCCCGGACAGTGGGATTCTCAGCGCCGGTGTACCGTCGTCGAGGTGTTTACGCCAACATGTAGCAACCGCACGACAACGATAACCGGCACAAGTCACTCCACTGTCCGTCCCAAAGGCTTGAATCCACTTTAGGTTCTTTCTATAGGAGAGTTGGGCTACTTTCACAATTGCGACTAGCTACTGTAAACACACCTTAGCAGTAACATTCACCTACAAACGCACAAATTCCACACAACTGTCACCAATTGTACACATACAGGCCATTTGTCCGTTAGTCAGTGCCTTCCAGAATGTCACGTTATTACTGTGTATCCTTGGATACTAACAGTGTGCTATGTATTCTCTATGCTATGCAATGTGACAAGCTTTCTATTGTTCTTTTAACTTGCTTCTAATTCTAGCGTGGGTGTTGCTATGGTGACATTATGGAATGCTAGCGGTAGAATTAGGGTAATTCTCATGCATACAGATCTGGGATGCTATTTAATAATAATTCTTTAGTTGTCAATATCCTCTTTATGCATGATTTTGTTAATTTTATCGGCTATTGACTATATGTTGGAGATTCTCGCACTCTAATACACTCAATAGGATGAATCTCCGCTCCCATGATCTATTAATTAATGGAATTTTGGGAATGTTATAAATTGTACAAAATGACAATTTATGAAATTCATTTAAAAACATGAATTTAAATTTATTCCCGTGAATTTTATTATTTGATGTTAAAATTGACACAATTTGATTCCAGAGCTTGCCTGGGGACGTTAACCACTGTTTCTAGAATTTGTCTTTTAAGTATATCGGTGGGTGCCGCGATATCTTAATCGACTAAAATTACAGATGGTCAAAAGGTTTAACAGATTTATTTGCGTTTTACGCTACTGTTATAGGGACATCACGCTACTATATGTATTATTTAATATAAAGTAGAAGAGCAATATCGCACGAAGCAATGTCAGTGTGAAGAGGCAAGTCGTTTCCAAGGTCTACCCAGAGCTTGGTTTAGCAGAGACACGAGGATCTGAACTTTGCATTCCTAATACTCTGCCTACCAATAATACTTAAATATAGTAGGAGCTTTATTGTACTTTAATAAGTACTGACATGTCATCTTACATGTAGTCTCGTATTTATAATATAATACAGACAGTAAGGAAAAAGAAAGAGTTATTTCTCGCCGTCATATTAAATATATTATAAGTAATTACGTACGTAATAAACACTAATATATTGCACTAATCTACTAAATAATACTAAAATAACATTCTACTAAATAAAATTGAATAAAAACGATTATAATAAAGTACATAATAAAGTTCGCATATAAAAATATAACAAAATAGATAAAACAATATAGTCATACACCCACTCCAGACGTATTACGTGGGGGAGTCCCTAGATGTTCGAGGAATTAGGGAGGTGGTCGTGGGAAGAGTGTCTTGCCTTCCATAGTTTCCGGAGAGTTCTCTGTCTCTTTCCAGTAAACATAAACGCGCTTGCGTCCTTCTGGGCTCCTCTCTGATGACTCCGAGGCGCACCCATGAGGCGGACGCTGTCCCACCACCCTTGGGGCCAGTCCGACTCCGTTTTTATCAGACTGGGCCGGAGGGTAGCCCAATGCTTCCCGGGTTCAATTTTCAATCCCCCGATCACACCGGCACAGCTCGTCGGTGTAGCCGATCCAAGCACACATACGATCGCCTACTGTTAACTTACTGTGGCCTGACTGTACATTGAGCCAACTCAAAGAGTCAACCAGCGGGTGGACCAGTCGATAGCGATCGAGCATCAAGGTCGCCCTTGAGCCAAACCGACGGTCTTGTCCCAAGTGGGCTTGCGCTACCCAACTTGGAATATTGACCGTTTTCACCCGCCTCGCTGGCAGTATTTGAAAAGGCAATACTGTCTGTAGCTAAAAAGCTACTGAACAAGTCACCACTTACCAATCACTGTACACGTGTACTCAACAGATGTTCGATAATCAAGTACACAAAAGGTAAACACAAAATCGGACACATACCATGCACACACAGATGACATAATCGGGAAAGACAAAATCGGTAACAAAATCAGAGGGGACAAAATTGTATCGACTAATAAAAGAGTCGGAGAGTACCTTATTTTGCCGTCAGGGCAAAATAACTTTGTGTGCACAAAGTATGCTGGGGCGCAGTAAAGATATGGTCCTACTAATACCAGCGGCGACTAAACCAACCGGCAAGGGTTCCCATACTCACTCGCAGTGGCCATACATACACTCACATATACCACGTACCCACAGCAACAGAAAGCTCTAGCGAACTGCCACTGATCGTTCACACACAAACCACAGATCACACTATGCCACCACCCCTACTGTGTACAGGACTGGCAGTACGGCAACAGGCCGACTAGACGGTGCCACGGCACCATGTCAATTCATGGTTCGCTAGACACGAGGGCCTTCAGTATCTCCCTTGCACTTATCGCCCCATTTTAACGTGCCCCCGGACTCTCACGAGTCCGCCGCCGCCTGTTGTTGGCACCCCTATAGAGACCTCACCTCTTTAGGTACCAACTGGGCAATTGAGTTGTTGCGTCTCAAAGATGATGCCTGGCTTCTTGAAGTTACGCCGCATGACGATGAGTTCTACCGAGCGTACTAAACCATCATCTGAGATGTGTGTCTCGATGATACGACCTGTCTGCCACCGTTTACGTGGGAGGTCTGGATCTACAATAAGCACCATATCTCCGGCGCTGACGTTTTCTTGCTGCGCAAACCACTTAGTTCGAAGTTGTAGCGTGGGCAGATAATGTTTCTCGAAATGGTCAGCGAAACGACGGGATAGCAACTGCATAAGTTGCCAAGTTCGACGGCAGTATTCGTCTCCGTCGGCAATCTCCGATCGTAGGAGCATGGCTACAGGTTTCTTCAGTAGGAAGTGCGCGGGTGTTAGCGCTTCTAGGGAATCGGGACTCGATGAGACTGGCATAAGCGGTCTCTCGTTGAGATAGGCAGCGATTTCCTCCATTAACATCCGCAAAAGTTCGTCGGTGAGATACGCGCGGCATGGCACTATAAAGTGAAATGCGGTTTTGACACTTCGAATTAATCTCTCCCAACTTCCTCCCCACCAAGGGGCGTCGGCAGCGTTGAAGGTCCAGCTAGATGCTGTTATCCTTAGCTGGTCGTCCACCTGTCTTTGGTTCCAGTCCTTCACGTAAGCCTGTATCTCGTTGTTGGCACCTATGAAGTTCGTTCCTTTATCCGATCTCATGGTATTACTCGTCCCGAAGCGAGCGATCTGTCGTCGTAAACTTAAGACGAAGCTGTTGGTAGATAGATCGTTCACCATATCGAGATGGATGGCTCTACAAGTCATGCACACGAAGATGACACACCATCTCTTGACTATAGTCCTCGCACGATATACTTCAATAGGGCCAAATAAATCTACACCAGTATTAGTAAAAGGTGGTTCATAGAAGCTTACTCGTTCCCTAGGTAATTCTGCCTCTCGCTGTGTTAAAGGCCTACTGAATGCTTTCCTACAGGGTATGCAGTTCCTAAGAACTTGGTTCAGAGCTCTACGGGGTTTATTAAAATAATAGCGAGTTCGAATTTCGCTAAGAATTCGTTCTCTACCAGCATGATAAAGTTTACCGTGAACGTCTACAATCATCTTGATTTGTACTTCAAGATTTCTAATAAGTATGGGGAATTTGGTGTCAAAGGATAAGGGCGCGTTGGTGAGTCTTCCTCCAACACGTATTAACCCATCTATCATTGTGCTCGAGAATCGATCCCTTAAGCGCATCTGTGGATTTCTCAACAACAGGAAGTACTTTTCGGAATCCTCATAGCATTGCAGGAGTCTCAGTATCTGCTTATTTGTTTCTTCATACTCCTGGTGACTAATTTTCTCCTTTAGAAAACGATCAGATATCTTATATTTGGGTAAATTCTTAATAACATGAACTTGTGCAGATGTCAATGGAGCGTGATCACTAGTGGTTTTCGTCCTGGAGTAGTGATGATGAAAACATCGTCTTAAATATGTGACGGCTTTACAGAGCCGATTCCAGGAACTGTAATGATGCATTGCTCTCTGCAGCATGGGTGAGATTCCTTGCGAGACGTCTGGTATTCCAGATTTCCAATCTCTATCTCTAATTTCCACAACAGACTTATTTGTGTTGAGGGATTGTGGATCCGAAGCATCATTCCCGGAAGTATGTAATACAGATAGATCGATAGTCGGTTTAAATAACTTCGATTTACTCGCCTGGGTTTTAGGTTTGACGGTCTCCGCTCCCTTGGCTTGTCTAATCTCTGCCGTAGTAAGGTGAGGAGGCCATTCATCCTCTTCCTTGCTCAGGAAGTAGGGTCTACCCAACCAATCTGGAGTATCTATCAGTTCCTGTGGAGTTGCTCCCCTGGAGGCGATATCGGCTGGATTAATCGTACCAGGGCAATGTCTCCATTGATCTATCTTTGTGCGACTAAGAATAATAGCTACTCGGTTAGTAACAAAAACGCTAAACTGACAGACTTCATTGGTGAGATACTCCAACACGAGTAAAGCGTCGGTCCAATAAACCGTTTTCTCCAGTGGATAGTCGATTTGTTGCGTTACGTTCCGGCCGATGGCTGTAGCGTATAAAGCCGCCTTTAACTCCGCTCGAGGAACCTTTAGCTTGTTGTTAATCAATGCCTTAGAGGTAACCAAGGCGACTTTGATTCCATCCGGAGTTTCGACTCGCAGATATGCTACTATACCTATTCCCATGTCGCTGGCGTCTCCAAACACATGGAGTTGATAGGAATACGTAGGAAGAACATGGCCAAAATATGCACGGGAAATTATAAAGTTCTCGATGGCAGGTAGAGAATCTTCCCATTTCATCCATTTCTTCAACAATTCTCCCTTAAGCGGATCGTCCCATGAGTGGTTTTCAAGCCACATCTGTTGTACTAAACTCCGAGCAATCAATATAACTGGGCTAATAAATCCCAATGGGTCGAAATAAGTGCTCAGGATACTTAAACAAATCCGTTTGGTCCGAACTGGATTATCTCGCTGTTTTAACTGAAAAAACAGGATGTCTCTTTCAGTGTCCCACTTCAAGCCTAGCGTCTTGGTTTCAGGAAGATCGTCCTTTATTAAGTCTAGGTCTTTCGCTCCGCGATCCTCTACCGGTATGGCTTCCAGAAACTCACGGGAGTTACTAGTGAATTTCGTCAGTCGAAATCCACCTCTTTTCAAACACTCTACCGTTCCTTTCGCGACAGCTATGGCTTCTTCTACTGATGGAAGGGACCTTAAATTGTCGTCCATGTATATATTGCGTTTTATGTTGTCTATCACTTCTTTGGAGAAGGAGTCTCGGTTGTCATTCGCAGTGGTTCGCACCACGGAGCAGGCGTTGGAAGGGCTTGATATGATCCCAAAAGCCTGGATGGTCATCCAGTACTCTACCGGTTTCTGGTTGAGGTCTCCTTCAGGCCACCACAGAAATCTCAGGCTGTCTCTATCTCTATCCAGCGCCTTGACTTGTAAGAACATTCCTTCGATATCAGAGGCGAACGCGATGGAATATTGTCTTAATCTTAATAGTATTCCCAACAAAGATTGGAGTAAGTTGGGTCCTGGTAACAACTCGGAATTGAGGGATTGGCCCATATACAGAGCGGAGCCATCAAATACGACTCGTACTTCATGGGGTTTACCGGGTTTGGGAACGTAATGATGTGTTAAATAATACGTTCTCTCAGTCACTGGTGTTCCTTCTGGTACTCGCTCCGCGTATCCCTTTGTTATAAATTTCTTCAGCTGAGTTTGGTACATTTCTTTCGCTGAAGCATTAGCTGTAAGGCGTCGATATAATTGAGCGATTCTTTTCTCTGCCAAGGGTCTGTTATTTATAAATCTAGGTTCTCGTTTTCTAAATGGTAGGCCAATTTCATACCTACCTTGGTCCTTTAAAAAACGTGTAGTTGTTTCCTGGATTTGCTTGGCTCTTTCTTCTTCTATCGATAGAGCCTTATCATATGAATTGGGCTCTACCAGTTCCTGAGTAAAGAAGCGTACGGCTAGTTCGTCCCGAGTTCTAGCGTTGCAGCGCTCTATCTCATCGTTTAGTTCGTCATTGTAAGCGATGGGTTCCGATGGGTGAATCAGTTGACATAGGTTCACCTGACTTTTCCAAGTTTGGTTTTCTGTAAGTAGGTCGATGGTGTTCTCTTCATCGAAGAGTTGGTATATGTCGTCATTATCTGAGGAGTATGGTGTTCCCTCAGTTAGTTCGTCCACCTCACTGCTATCCACTTCCCAATCGTGTACTTGGTATGTTTGTTCTGGTGGCATTCTCTCTTCGAGAGTCCTGCGGGAAGGGCCAGTAAAGTACCAACCTACTCTAGTTCTTACCGCATAGGTTTGCAGTGGCTGTGGTTGAGCAGGCCGTTTCTCCAATGTTTCGAGCGCCTCATGCGCGTTTTGGCCGATGAGTATTTGCACTCCAGGATACTCTGTCTGGAATCGAGGTATCTTAAGATGTTGGATGCTCTCATCCTCGTCCCAATTATAAAGGTCTGCTTGAGTAGTAGCGAAGTTCTTTATAGCCACCATTTTTACCGACCTTATACCTTGTGCTCCTAACTTATCCTGGGGGGTGGACAACACACCTACATAGTAATCTGCCGTTAAGGTAGATTTCCAAACCTGCATAATTCCTGACATATTCAATTTCGTCCGGAACTTGGGTTGTCCAGCAAAGATATCTTCGGCTAGTTCTTGATCGATGAATGTTCCTGTGCTGCCAGAGTCAAGGAGGGCGTTCACTATGTAACTTTTGTTAAGACCGTGAACTCTTACCTGTACTACAGGAAATTCTCTGATTCCTACGTTGGAAGTTGGAGCTTTCCAAGATGGTTGTTTGGCAAAAGTAGTTGGGGGAAACTCATTGTTGGTGTCCTTTTCATAAGTAAGTGCTCGATACACTGCGGTATTGATTAGATAACAGGATTCGTTGGCGTCGGAGAATTCGTCAGTATAGAATCCTTCCATCTCAGACTCCTGATCAGTGTCGTTTACATCACTGAATTGGACATGTAGTTCGGGCTCACTTACCTGACTCTGTTTGTCTCGTTCGAACTCACTGTGTAACAAGATGTGATGTTTCGCGCCACACTTTGCACACTTTATGTCGGAGTAACAGGTTCACCGTTGGTGTCCTGGTCTGAGGCAATTATAGCATAACCGCTTGTCCCACACGACTGTACGTCTGTCTACAAGGGATTTCTTTAGAAATTCAGCACACGCACTCAAACGGTGTGTCCCGTCGCACAGCGCACAGTTAGGTTTTATGTTACTTACCTTACCTTGGGTAACTTGATGCACTCTCGCTTTTTCTTCTGGTTTTCTTCGGTGCATTCTGTTAGGAGACTGAGGAGGGGTCTTAGCAACCTGTTCTCTCCTATCGTTGTTTCGAGCTTTGTATTTACTTACATCTTTTGAGGTTTTGTCAATATAGTAAGAAAGCTCGGTGTCTTTCCCGCTGTCCTCTTCTTGAGAAACTTGGCTTTCGCCGTCGTCAGTGTAACACACCGGTGTTATTCTTCTCCTAGAAGCGGGTTTCTCACTTACCTTATTTTCCGATGTTTTCTCTCTGGACTGCTTGATGAGTTGTAGTTTTACCTCACCATCTAAGAAGGACATGAGATCAGCCATGGTAGGACTTCGTCGTTGTTGTTCATTCATGTACAACACTTTCTTGTCCCAGCGTGTACATACTCCACCCTTTGGTAAAGTAGAGACTACGGCTCCAATAACCATTGAACTCTGATATTCATGAGACTTACCTAACCAGTCCAATTGTCTACAGATCTCCTGAATTTCATCGGAAAACTCTATAATCCCACTACTAAGGAAGTGTCGGGGGGCTACTAATTTTGCATACAAATACTTAGCTATGTTATCCTTGTTACCATACCTGATGTTTAATGTATCCCATACTTGTCTTAATCCTTCTGGATGTCCAATAAACTTTAACGCCATTAACTTGGGAGGTCCTTCCAAGCACTTGATGAGGAACCTAAGTTTCTCTCCGTTAGATAGTACAGAGTTCTGTATGCTGTCTTTGTAATATTCGTTGAAAGGTAACCATTTCATCTCATCTCCATTGAATTTGACGATCTCTCCCACTTTGACCGCTTGGCGGGCTTCTGTTCTAGCCATCTGACGCGTAAAGCTTTCTTGGGCCATCGTATTATTTAATATCGAATTATCGGTATATAAATTTCTCGGATCATTATCAGGTCTATAGGGAATATCATTAATAACAGGTCTATAATCACCCTTAATAGGGTTTGCTATAGGAGTTTCTACTTCACTAGCAGTATAGATGCGTGTAGGCTCCACACCTTGCGCATGTAATACTTCAGACCTAACAGGTTGACACAATGTTACAGGGGGTATTGGTATGCCCTTTTGTATATTGACTAACTTGTCGCGTTCCAGTGCGATACTTTGCTGCACTTCTTGCAACTCTGCTCTACTTTCCCTTACTGTTCCCTTAAGCTGGTGGACAGTCTCCTGCATCTGTCCGAGCAGGAGATTCATCCCCCGCCGTCCCTCCTCTACCCACTCGACCGCCGAAGCGGGAGTCGCCAACATAGTAGCGGGCTGACGCGGGACGACGGGAGACAAATCTTTGATTTCTCTCTCAGCTTCCAGGACAGGGATATTCTCATGGACTGTTCTACCGGGTACAGGCAGTGTAGTACTGTGTAAAGGGAATTTAGAGTGAAGCTCTGGAAGTACAGGGGTCTCTAACACAGAAGTGACTTTGGGAACGACAGGCCTAATTATTTCAGGCTCATCAACTATTGTAGGGAGTCTTTTGACCTGAACAGTTTGGTCTATGGGTTCCGTACCACCTAAGTCTGTGCTAGCTAGCTGTCTTTTAACAGCTGGGGGCAAATCAGGCAATTTGTGACGGTGAGATGTTTTTCTACGCCTGCTTAGACGAGATCTATTTCCTCCGCCTTCAGTATCGGTGGTTTCGCTTTCCTCCGATGATGTGTATCCCTGGCGTTTGGGAGTAGATCGTCTCATCATCTGCATGTGACTAGCAGTTAACTGTTTATTTATGTTGTCTTGCGTCTCTTGCAGACTTTCCAACTCCAGTTGGGTAGTTTGCTCAGACGCTCTCCGTTCTGCTTCTGCCACTGCCCTTTCCGCCTTTGCTGCTATTCTTTCTGCTTCTACTTCTACCGCCGCTGCTTTTCTTTCTGCTTCTACTTCTACCGCCGCTGCTTTTCTTTCTGCTTCTGCTTCTGCCGTAGCCACCGCCTTTTGTTCCTCTATCCGTCTTTTCTTTACCTTTTCTTCTTGGACTCTAGCGAGGCGGAGTTTTTCATCAAATTCTGCTTGGTTAGCAGCTAACATTTCAGCATCGATTGAATCTAACACACGCTGGGTTCCTTCACTATTGGGGGAAAGTCCAGACAGCCGTCTCCTCAATTCTTCGTCTCCTAGGAATCGCTGATAGTCGGACAGATAAATGTCTATGGCGTCTCTCGTTCGTGGTTTCTCTGAGGTCTCTTCGCCTTCCACCTGGGAAAGGGTGGCATCGGTTGGTTCTTCATAAGTTAGTCTCTCAGACAGCTGGGATTTCCACTGGTTTGTTTCTTGTACTTGGAGACCTACCCGCTGGAACCAAGTTTTGACAGCAACCTGCAGTGACGTGTCCTGTCTTCTTTTGGAAGTTTCCTCAAAAGCTGATAGGATTAGTCGAATGCGTAGGGTTCTTTCGCGTACTTGATATAGCAGTTCTTCCTGCTCTTGAGGTCCTTGGGGTTGTCGAAACAGTTGTTCTTCTAATCTATCTAAGGAGCCGAAGAATCCCTGCACATATCCTGCTGCCGACCTCTTCCAAACAGCTGGATCCATCGTATCTTTAGCCACTCCCATCCTGTGTATATCTTCCCAAGTAGCCTCGGACAGATCTAACGGGAGTCCGGGTCCGGGAAAGTTCCATTGTGACTCGACAATCGACATCAATTCTTCCCTGGCGTATCCCGCATAATCATCTTGGGTCGCTCGCTTATTTCTCGCCCAATCTGCTTGATGTTCCTCCACCGCAATCGATATAGTTGTTAGCACTGCGGCAGGAAGGGTGAGCAGGGGGTCCGAGTAGGCTTTAGCCGTCATCTGCAATCCGCGTTCAGGGGTCAGTTCGACAGTATCCGAACTACTGGAGCTATCGGATCGCTGGGAACAAATTTCTCGACTAGGCTGTTGCTGTTGTGGGACAGCTGCTTCCTGGTTCCGTTTGACTTGGGCCCGAGTGCCGATGATGGACCTACGGTGCTGGATTAGCTTAGGGTCCGATATCACTACTGGAGGGATGACTTTTCTTTCAGTAGGAGGTGAGCTGAACTCCTTTCTTAAACGCTCCACACTCCTATCTGTGTCACAGATGGTTGTATCGATTAGACTGTCTGACAGGTTTTGCTGAGTGTCAGACATGTTTAGCTATACAGTTGAATGCCTACTGCTATAGTTACAGTTAAAGCAAGTCTAGTAATTCAGTATGACCGTTGGCCTAGTACCGGTAATTTATTGCAGTATATTAGAATACCGGTATGCACTTATAATATATATATAAGTATTGTAAACTAGGTTTGTCACAGAGTACCGGTATATAAATTTAGCACAAATATATATAAATATATAATAGGCCTATCGTGAATACCGGTATACTGCTTACACTTATAGTATATATAAGTATAATTATGGACTAGAATTAAGTACAGAGTACCGGTATGATTTCAGCTCAAATTTATAGAAATAAATATATTAAGCCTATGGTAAATCCCGGTATGTCAATTATTTTAGAATAATTGAATTTCTGAATATTTTAGGGTTACTTGGTTACTTTAACTCACTTTATTACCGTTATTTAAGCAGTAGTCCAACTGATATTGAGACCTAGTTGTTGTATGGCAGGCCTACTATTTATAAATCGTTTGAGTTGATTTATAATATTTATATACCCGTTTAAAATGGGTTTTGTCAATATTTTAAATAAATGTTATTATTTCTGGGGGAGTCACTACACAGAAGCTGTGCGCTCTCAGTGGAGTGCTACTTATGGGACACTATAACAGATAATTCTAATTTACCTAAGTTACTTAATACTACAAATTACTTACGATACGGGTGAGATTAAATCTCTAATTAAACACAACAAAAATATTACGTACGAATTTTTAGGGTAATTTTACAGGAAGTCTACAAACCAGTCTAACAAAGGGTTAGATTTCTGGTTATTACAACTGACAGAATACTACGGTATTTAAATAATAAGTAGTAGTAAATATATTGCACTGTCCAGATAAGAAAATACCACCGCCTGACGACCTATAGCCGTATCTCTATAGGTACTACGTTATGTATCACGGAGTGTTCCTACCTAGAAGTTAATTACCGCGGACTACCAGATCCAGCGTGCCTATTAACCACTTTACAACACAAATATACTGCCTACACACTAATTACTTCGGAAAGCACTGTACACTAAACCCTAAATTAGGTACAAGTACTAGTACAACAAATAATCAGTAGTTAAATATACTTGAACAGTTAAAAGAACCACGGCATCTGCTGGAATGACCAGAGCACAAAGTCACCAGTCTTGTCCTACGCCAAGCAGCCCGTGTAGTACCGGGGTTAATTTAACTATAACGGTATGTATAACAAACACAATTACTGTAGGAATAAACTTGGGGACATGAATGTTGCGAATAATCGCATAAACTCTGAATAATAAATATTACGCTACCCGTACAGAATACTCAAACAAAATACAGACCAAATGCTGGCAGACTACCACCAAGCCTAAATAAACTACTGTATGTGCAGATTCCAAAACGGTTAGTTAGTATGCGTTCTAACACGGTAGTACGACTTATTCTTTAAGAGGGGATTGACCTTACAGCATATGGCTGCCCCAACTTACTAACTGGCACTTTATCGGACAAACTCTACACACGCAGCAATCTCTTCAGACCTAATAATAGCTAGACAACAATCCAGCCTACAAAATATCTGAGTAATAACTATTACGGTACCTGAACAGACCACACAAACAAACACAGGCTAAAACGCTGGCAGACTACGATCAAGCCTAAATAAACTACAGTATATGCAGATTCTGAAATAGTTAGTTAGTATGCGTTCTAACACGGTAGTACGACTTATTCTTTAAGAGGGGATTGACCTTACAGCATATGGCTGCCCCAACTTACTAACGGCACTTTATCAGACAAACTCTACACACGCCGTAATCTCTCCAAACCCAACAACAGTCAGACAGCAGCTCAGCCTACAATTATCGGAATAATCTGAGCAGACTTACACGTCTTCAGCTCAATATTAACTTACATGTAAATAACACCGACAGAAATAGACCTAAGTAAAATCCCAATAAAAACCAGGCGTCCCCGATTTAATATCGAGACCTACCGGTATACAATAATCAAAATCGAATAATACTAATGTACTTATACTGGAAGTACCGGTTAGGACAGTTGGGCCTACAGACTTACAGAAGTACCGGTTCTGGCAGTTAGGCCTACTGACCTACAGAAGTACCGGTTCAGGTTTACCGGTTGACCGGTACTTTCAACTTTATTGCTTACTGCAATAAAGTCAATGACTGTTATTGTACGCGCTTTTGGAAGACCTTTAGCAGTTTAACCTGCCAAAATTTATATGTCTTTTGGTTTATAAATATACTTTAGAAGAAGACAAATATTTAATACCAACAAACACAACATTAGCAGAAGCCAGCCTAGTGCGCGTCCATTCACCCGCTGGATATTCCCGGGAGACTGGATTCTGAGGGCTTAAATTATTATTGCAGTGAAGCTTACTGTATTGTATTATTCGATTGATCGTTAATAATTAATTTCTGACTAATATTATTCACTTTCGGGAAATATTAACAGTTCCTTTAGGACGTGGCGCTCTATCTAAGTAAACAGAGATATGACTTACACTAATCACAACGGTAAGTCGGTAAAGCTTAAGATTCACATATGAGGCGCATTCTTTAGGAAATGCTTAGTTATCAGTCACAATCATGCACACTACCGGTAACACACAATACTGCTCACTAATTTGCCGACCGTCAATGAATTTTATCATATATAAAGGGAATAGCAACGGACCACTGTAGTGCTTATCAAATAGCATTAAATTCACTACAAACCACAACAATATAAGTCGCAATCGCTATATATAACCCGTCTCTCTAACCTGTAGTGTATCAAGAAAATTGGGAAATTTGGGTTCTTTATATATGTTCTCCAAATGATATTCAACCAAAACACAATAGTAAACAGCATTAAGACGGTAAGTTAAGATATGATATAAACTGATATGTACCGATATGTGAGTTGTTAAGAACTGAACTGAACTGACTGATAACAGTCATACGCTCTATAATTTTAGCCTACTAATGTTTCTTCTAAAAGTATGAAACAAATTGATTCTAGAGCCGTTGTTCCTGGCCTAGACAGCAATAACAACAAAGTATCAAGAAAAAACAGTAAGACTGAACACTCTCCTTATGATCGACCGAAAAGCTACACGTCGACAGGAAAAATCGCTCTGATTGGCTCAAGCCAAACAAAGAACCATGCGTCCAATGGCTGTTTCCATGTCAGCAACCAGCTGTTAGATGTCGTAATATGAATCATCACGGCTAAGCTATGAAAGGTATTTGTCGCATTGCAGGTTTTTTGCCTTACCATGTCCGCTAAAACACGTATATAGCAGAATGACTTTTATGTCCGTTAAAACACCTGTAACGGTACCTTGAGGGCGAGGGGAATATATATACAGTTAGAGAACCTTTTTAGAGTATTCCAGCGCCTGGGGGGAAACTGGATTGCGAAGCAAAGGGGCCAGTTATATCCCACAGAAGCTTTTACACGTTCACACCCTGAAACTGAAGTGGAATTCCTTCACAACAACCAGAAAAGCGTTCACACCCTGAAACTGAAGTGGAATTCCTTCACAACAACCAGCCACATCGATTTTTAACAAAATAATTATGTCAAATCTAGCTTCCCAGTTCCCACCGGTTCAATATGGGTTTCTGCGTGGAAAGTCAACAACTCAAGCATTAGATAAATTCCTTTCTCATATACATAACTCACTTAGCTCATCATCACGCAGTGACCGTAAAGTATACACCTGTTTTATTGATTTTAAAAAGGCTTTTGACCTTGTTTCTAGAGCTAAACTTTTATTTAAAATTTACAACTCCGGTATTAAGGGGAAAGTTTATAATATTATTCGCGATATTCTCAATAACTCAATTCGTATATTTGATGGTCTTAGACTCTCTAACGTTATTAGCCAGCTTAGAGGTGTTTTACAGGGAGATTGTTTATCTCCAACATTATTTTCGTTATTCATTGCAGATTTGGCCTACAGACTTCTTTCTATAGCCCACACTATCTCTTTTATATTTTATGCAGATGATCTAGTCACTTACTCGAACAGTGCCACAGACATACAGTTAGCTTTAAACCTAGTACATTTATGGTGTTCGGAGAATGGAATGATGGTTAACCTTAAGAAAACTAAAATCTTAAAATTTAGGAAAGGTGGCCGATTAAATAACAGCGATGTATTTTATTTCGGTGGTGATATTGTCAAAATTGAAAATTCCTATAACTATCTAGGTTTAACAGTGCAATCTTATCTCAGTTTCAGCAGACATATAGACAGAAAAAAACGTGATTGCTACAGTATAATAGGTTCACTTAGCTATTTACCTCTTTTATCTGCTGATACCACTCTCAAAATATTTAACGGTGAAATCGCCCCGAAAGCTCTATATGCCATTACATCATATGGGAAGTTTTTAAAACTAAATAATCTAAAAGAGCTTGATAAAATTAAATCGTCCTTTTTATAGAAACTAGGTCTTCCCACCAATGCCTCCTCAACTTTAGCACATAATCCTATGGGAGAAAGAACTCTAGTGGAATGCATCCTATCTAAACACAATAATATTTTCGACAAAGACGTGGTGCAATCTTATAAAGCTTTTATAGCCGATCGCCAGAACCACTTTATTAACGAAGGTTTCATCCGAGGCTCAGCATTTAAATCGACCACCTGGAGATCAGCCGGCCAAAGAAAGGAACCGCCACGTGCTCTGTCGGACGACAGAGCACGGGTTTCACCATAAACTCTGTCGGACGACAACGCACGGGTTCCACCATAAACTCTGTCGGACGACAGCGCACGGGTTCCACCATAAACTCTGTCAGACGACAGAGCACGGGTTCCACCATAAACTCTGTCTGGACCAACGCCCTTTCCACTCTTTATCGGATTCATTTGCATGTAAATTCTGTCACTCGCCCATTACAGATAAATGCCATATCTTGGTCTGTTCATCTGCCCCATCTCTCGCAACTCTAGCAAACGTTTAATCTATTTATTTTATAATTTAGCATGTTCCTATTTTAGTCTGGAAATTTTTTACTCTCGATATTTTTACTCTCGATATTTTTACTCTTGATATTTTTACTCTCGATATTTTTACACTCGATATTTTTACTCTCGATATTTTTACTCTCGATATTTTTACTCTTGATATTTTTACTCTCAATATTTTTACTCTCGATATTTTTATTCTCGATATTTTTATTCTCGATATTTTTAATCTCGATATTTTTATTCTCGATATTTTTATTCTCGATATTTTTACTCTCGATATTTTTACTCTCGATATTTTTATTCTCGATATTTTTATTCTCGATATTTTTACTCTCGATATTTTTATTCTCGATATTTTTACTCTCGATATTTTTATTCTCGATATTTTTACTCTCGATATTTTTACTCTCGATATTTTTACTCTCGATATTTTTATTCTCGATATTTATACCCTCGATATTTTTACTCTCGATATTTTTACTCTTGATATTTTTACTCTCAATATTTTTACTCTCGATATTTTATTCTCGATATTTTTATTCTCGATATTTTTACTCTCGATATTTTTACTCTCGATATTTTTACTCTCGATATTTTTACTCTCGATATTTTTACTCTCGATATTTTTACTCTCGATATTTTTACTCTTGATATTTTTATTCTCGATATTTTTACTCTTGATATTTTTATTCTCGATATTTTTATTCTCGATATTTTTACTCTCGATATTTTTATTCTCGATATTTTTACTCTCGATATTTTTACTCTCGATATTTTTACTCTCGATATTTTTATTCTCGATATTTATACCCTCGATATTTTTACTCTCGATATTTTTACTCTTGATATTTTTACTCTCAATATTTTTACTCTCGATATTTTATTCTCGATATTTTTATTCTCGATATTTTTACTCTCGATATTTTTACTCTCGATATTTTTACTCTCGATATTTTTACTCTTGATATTTTTATTCTCGATATTTTTATTCTCGATATTTTTACTCTCGATATTTTTACTCTCGATATTTTTACTCTTGATATTTTTATTCTCGATATTTTTACTCTCAATATTTTAACTCTCGATATTTTTACTCTTGATATTTTTATTCTCGATATTTTTACTCTCAATATTTTTACTCTCGATATTTTTACTCTTGATATTTTTATTCTCGATATTTTTATTCTCGATATTTTTACTCTCGATATTTTTACTCTCGATATTTTTACTCTTGATATTTTTATTCTCGATATTTTTGCACTCGATATTTTTACTCTCGATATTTTTACTCTCGATATTTTTACTCTGGATATTTTTACTCTCAATATTTTTACTCTCGATATTTTTATTCTCGATATTTTTATTCTCGATATTTTTACTCTCGATATTTTTATTCTCGATATTTTTACTCTCAATATTTTTATTCTCGATATTTTTACTCTTGATATTTTTATTCTCGATATTTTTATTCTCGATATTTTTACTCTCGATATTTTTACTCTCGATATTTTTACTCTTGATATTTTTATTCTCGATATTTTTACTCTCAATATTTTTACTCTCGATATTTTTACTCTTGATATTTTTATTCTCGATATTTTTACTCTCAATATTTTTACTCTCGATATTTTTACTCTTGATATTTTTATTCTCGATATTTTTATTCTCGATATTTTTACTCTCGATATTTTTACTCTCGATATTTTTACTCTTGATATTTTTATTCTCGATATTTTTACTCTCAATATTTTTACTCTCGATATTTTTACTCTTGATATTTTTATTCTCGATATTTTTACTCTCAATATTTTTACTCTTGATATTTTTACTCTTGATATTTTTATTCTCGATATTTTTATTCTCGATATTTTTACTCTCGATATTTTTACTCTCGATATTTTTACTCTTGATATTTTTATTCTCGATATTTTTGCACTCGATATTTTTACTCTCGATATTTTTACTCTCGATATTTTTACTCTGGATATTTTTACTCTTGATATTTTTATTCTCGATATTTTTACTCTCGATATTTTTATTCTCGATATTTTTACTCTCAATATTTTTACTCTCGATATTTTTACTCTCGATATTTTTACTCTTGATATTTTTATTCTCGATATTTTTACTCTCGATATTTTTATTCTCGATATTTTTGCACTCGATATTTTTACTCTCGATATTTTTACTCTCGATATTTTTACTCTGGATATTTTTACTCTTGATATTTTTATTCTCGATATTTTTACTCTCGATATTTTTATTCTCGATATTTTTACTCTCAATATTTTTACTCTCGATATTTTTACTCTCGATATTTTTACTCTTGATATTTTTATTCTCGATATTTTTACTCTCGATATTTTTATTCTCGATATTTTTACTCTCGATATTTTCATTCTCGATATTTTTACTCTCGATTTGATTTTTTTTTTTGAACTCGCGATATTATCGATATTTACATATATTTTCGATAATTTTTCGACTCTCGATATATTTACTCGCGTTATTTTTTCACTCGATATTTTTCATGTCTCGATATATTTTCAATATATCCTTATTTTACAATAATATAACAATTATCCGTTTTAGTTAATTAATTTTCAATTTCATTATCAATTCATATTGTGTCATTATGTCATTCCTATATTCTATTTTAACATATTTGTATTTATTGGTCAATTTATTGAAATAATGATTAAATTCCGCAGTTGCCTCGCTTGGGGGTGTAATAATTTTAAAAAAAACTAAAAATAAAATATATATCTTTAAGGAACGTAAAATATCGAACAGCTTAACATTTCATTGCGGCATTCTGATACTCACGAGGAGGTCAAGGGATCTGTTGGAGTGGAGGCTGTAGGTATTGTGCAGTAACCGGATGGGTTAGTGAAGGATCCGTCTGGCCCCCCAGTGTGGTCGCTACAGGCTGTCAGCGACCGCGGTTTCGGTTGGGGTCTCTCATCCATTGACATTAATCGGCGATACTGAAAGTAAATCGAAACTACAATTAAATTCAAGATTGTCAACATTGCAGTATCAGACATTGAACTCAGAGTTATGAAATATTTAAATAATATGTGAATTATAGTGTGGGGCGAGCCACAAAAGTAAGCGAGCTTAGCATACGGGTATCACTATCTCAATCAGTGTAACTGTTGTTCTGTCACGTCCAATATTTAAACGATAATAACTCAGCCAATCCTCGATGAAATCGAGGTTGTCACTTCCATTTCCACTGTCTCTTTGGGTTCCTTCCATTTAGGCGGTTATTGTCACTTCCGTTTCCACTGTCTCTTTGGGTTCCTTCCACGGGGGCGGTTGTCACTTCCGTTTCCACTGTCTCTCTGGGTTCCTTCTACAAAGGCGGTTGACACTTCCTTTTCCACTGTCTCTTTGGGTTCCTTCCACGGAGGCGGTTGTCACTTCCACTGTCTCTTTGGGTTCCTTCCATGGAAGCGGTTGTCACTTCCGTTTCCACTGTCTCTTTGGGTTCTTTCCATGGTGGTGGTTGTCACTTCCGTTTCCACTGTTCCTTTGGGTTCCGTCCATGGAGGTGGTTGTCACTTCCGTTTCCACTGTCTCTTTGGGTTCCTTCCACGGGGCGGTTGCCACTTCCGTTTCCACTGTCTCTCTGGGTTCCTTCTACAAATGCGGTTGACACTTCCTTTTCCGCTGCCTCTTTTGGTTCCTTCCACGGAGGTGGCTGTTCCATTTCCACTGTCTCTTTGGGTTCCTTCCACGGAGGCGGTTGTCACTTCCATTTCCACTGTCTCTTTGGGTTCCTTCCATGGAAGCGGTTGTCACTTCCGTTTTCGCTGTCTCTTTGGGTTCCTTCGACAGAGGCGGTTGTCACTTCCATTTCCGCAGTCTCTTTGAGTTCCTTCCACTGAGGCAGTTGTCACTTCCGTTTCCACTGTCTCTCTGGGTTCCTTCCACAGAGGCAGTTGTCACTTCCATTTCCGCAGTCTCTTTGAGTTCCTTCCACTGAGGCAGTTGTCACTTCCATTTCCACTGCCTCTTTTGGTTCCTTCCACGGAGGTGGCTGTTCCATTTCCGCTGTCTCTTTGGGTTCCTTCCATGGTGGTGGTTGTCACTTCCGTTTCCACTGTTCCTTTGGGTTCCATCCATGGAGGTGGTTGTCACTTCCGTTTCCACTGTCTCTTTGGGTTCCTTCCATGGAGGCGGTTGTCACTTCCGTTTCCGCTGTCTCTTTGGGTTCGTTCCACGGAGGCGGTTATCACTTCCATTTCCGCTGTCTCTTTATGTTCCTTCCAAGGAAGCGGTTCTCACTTCCATTTCCGCTGTCTCTTTGGGTTCCTTCTACGGAGGGGGTTGTCACTTCCGTTCCCGCTGTCTCTTTGGGTTCGTTCCACGGAGGCGGTTATCACTTCCATTTCCGCTGTCTCTTTATGTTCCTTCCACGGAAGCGGTTGTCACTTCCATTTCCGCTGTCTCTTTGGGTTCCTTCTATGGAGGCGGTCGTCACTTCTGTTTTCGCTGTCTCTTTGGGTTCCTTCCACAGAGGTGGTTGTCACTTCCATTTCCGCAGTCTCTTTGAGTTCCTTCCACTGAGGCAGTTGTCACTTCCGTTTCCACTGTCTCTCTGGGTTCCTTCCACAGTGGCAGTTGTCACTTCCATTTCCGCAGTCTCTTTGAGTTCCTTCCACTGAGGCAGTTGTCACTTCTGTTTCCACTGTCTCTCTGGGTTCCTTCCACAGAAGCGGTTGTCACTTCCATTTCCGCTGCCTCTTTTGGTTCCTTCCACGGAGGTGGCTGTTCCATTTCCGCTGTCTCTTTGGGTTCCATCCATGGTGGTGGTTGTCACTTCCGTTTCCACTGTTCCTTTGGGTTCCGTCCATGGAGGTGGTTGTCACTTCCGTTTCCACTGTCTCTTTGGGTTCCTTCCATGGAGGCGGTTGTCACTTCCGTTTCTGCTGTCTCTTTGGGTTCGTTCCACGGAGGCGGTTGTCACTTCCATTTCCACTGTCTCTCTGGGCTCCTTCCACAAAGGCGGATGACACTTCATTTCCGCTGTCTCTTTGGGTTCCTTCCATGGAGGCGGTTGTCACTTCCATTTCTGCTGTCTCTTTGGGTTCATTCCACAGAGGCAGTTGTCACTTCCATTTCCACTCTTCCGTTTCTGATGTCTCTTTGGGTTCCTTCCATGGAGGTGGTTATTGTCACTTCCGTTTCCGCTGTCTCTTTGGGTTCCTTCCACGGAGGTGGTTGTCACTTCCGTTTCCACTGTCTCTCTGGGTTCCTTCCACAAAGGCAGATGTCACTTCATTTTCGCTGTCTCTTTGGGTTCCTTCCACGGAGACGGTTGTCACTTCCGTTTCTGCTGTCTCTTTGGGTTCCCTCCACGGAGGTGGTTGTCACTTCCATTTCCGCTGTCTCTTTGGGTTCCTTCCATGGAGGCGGTGGTCACTTCCGTTTCCGCTGTCTCTTTGGGTTCCTTCCACGGAGGCGGTTGTCACTTCCGTTTCCGATGTCTCTTTGGGTTCCTTCCATGGAGGCGGTGGTCACTTTCGTTTCTGCTGTCTCTTTGGGTTCGTTCCACGGAGGCGGTTGTCACTTCCATTTCCACTGTCTCTCTGGGCTCCTTCCACAAAGGCGGATGACACTTCATTTCCGCTGTCTCTTTGGGTTCCTTCCATGGAGGCGGTTGTCACTTCCATTTCTGCTGTCTCTTTGGGTTCATTCCACAGAGGCAGTTGTCACTTCCATTTCCACTCTTCCGTTTCTGATGTCTCTTTGGGTTCCTTCCATGGAGGTGGTTATTGTCACTTCCGTTTCCGCTGTCTCTTTGGGTTCCTTCCACGGAGGTGGTTGTCACTTCCGTTTCCACTGTCTCTCTGGGTTCCTTCCACAAAGGCAGATGTCACTTCATTTTCGCTGTCTCTTTGGGTTCCTTCCACGGAGACGGTTGTCACTTCCGTTTCTGCTGTCTCTTTGGGTTCCCTCCACGGAGGTGGTTGTCACTTCCATTTCCGCTGTCTCTTTGGGTTCCTTCCATGGAGGCGGTGGTCACTTCCGTTTCCGCTGTCTCTTTGGGTTCCTTCCACGGAGGCGGTTGTCACTTCCGTTTCCGATGTCTCTTTGGGTTCCTTCCATGGAGGCGGTGGTCACTTTCGTTTCTGCTGTCTCTTTGGGTTCCCTCCACGGAGGTGGTTGTCACTTCCATTTCCGCTGTCTCTTTGGGTTCCCTCCACGGAGGTGGTTGTCACTTCCATTTCCGCTGTCTCTTTGGGTTCCTTCCATGGAGGCGGTGGTCACTTCCGTTTCCGCTGTCTCTTTGGGTTCCTTCCACGGAGGCGGTTGTCACTTCCGTTTCCGCTGTCTCTTAGTGTTCCTTCCACAGAAGCGGTTGTCACTTCCATTTCTGCTGTCTCTTTGGGTTCCTTCTACGGAGGCGGTCGTCACTTCTGTTTTCGCTGTCTCTTTGGGTTCCTTCCACAGAGGCAGTTGTCACTTGCGTTTCCGCTGTCTCTTTGGCTTCCTTCCACAGAGGTGGTTGTCACGTCCGTTTCCACTGTCTCTCTGGGTGCCTTCCACAAAGGCGGATGACACTTCATTTTTGCTGTCTGTTTGGGTTCCTTCCACGGAGGCGGTTGTCACTTCCGTTTCTGCTGTTTCTTTGGGTTCCTTCCACGTAGGCGGTTGTCACTTCCATTTTCGCTGTCTCTTTGGGTTCCTTCCATGGAGGAGGTTGTCACTTCCTTTTCCGCTGTCTCTTTGGGTTCCTTCCACGGAGGCGGTTGTCACTTCCGTTTCCGCTGTGTTAACTAGTCAGGGATGTTAGTACATCAAATTTAACTAGTTCAATAAATATTTTCAACAGTTTCTTTCAACATTAAAAAATAACAATTTATAAATAATCTCAATCAAGTCTGACTACAAACTGCAAATACCCATCACCAACTGCTGAAGATACAGCAGTACCACAGTACAAAACCCCTCTCCCACCTACTGGTAGGTGAGAGGAAGAGTCTTCCTCTCAATCCATGCCGTGCCATGTCCTATCTCTGCCTTCTATCCCTATATCAGATCAGTCCACATCCCCCATAACAATCTTGTGCTTGGTCCCTCAAGCTTATAGTCCAGACGGATGTTTAGTCTATCACCTCCTGATATTATTGCGAGAACGCAAGTTGTAATAATGGTCACCCTTTTCATTCGGATCTACACCTGCGTGTGCGTGTTCATTATCTGGAGTCGAGTCCTTTAATTGCAGTCTATATTGGAACCTTGTTCTAGGTTAATCAGAAGTACCGGTACCACCTCCCAGGAATGGAGTCACACCTGCATGCACTGCATTAACTGAGCCACATTAACTATAAATGGTCTCGGATCATTCTTACTGTTACATATAATCAAGTACACATTATGTTCAGTTGTTGAGACAATTTTGAATGGTCCCAAAAGGATGCGCCAGTTTATATCCAGAACCCTTTAGTTCCAAAGGAGAATGGAGAAATACTCTATCACCTACTGTAAAGCCATGGCTGCTTGCCATTTTATCATATTGTCTTTTCCATCGAATATGGGATTTTCTCATATTACCTTGTACAACTTTAAATGCAGCTCCCAATGTATCTTTAACATCAGCTACATAATCCTTAACATCAACATATTGGCGTGGCTGATGTGAAGTAAAATCACCAATAGGAAATATGGCTTCCCGACCATGCATTAGAAAATATGGAGATTCACCATTGGTTAAATGTGTGGATGTGTTATACGCAAATAGTACCGGCTGTAAATGCTGATCCCAATCCTGACCATTATTGTCAACAAAATGGGATAACATGTCTAACACACTTCTATTCATCTTCTCAACCAACCCATTTGACTGCTGATGATAAGGGGTTGTATACACTTTTTTTTTACCTTAAGAATCTCACAAATGGAATTAATTATCTTAGATGTGAAATTTGAGCCTTGGTCTGAAAGCAATTGTTCCGGAGCTCCGAGTAACTGGTATAGTTAGGCACTAATTGGTATAGTTAGACATTAACAGGTATATTTAGTTACTAACTGGTATAGTTAGGCACTAACTGGTGTAGTTAGGCACTAACTGGTGTAGTTAGGCACTAACTGGTGTAGTTAGGCACTAACTGATGTATTTAGTTACTAACTGGTATAGTTAGACATTAACAGGTATATTTAGTTACTAACTGGTATAGTTATACATTAACAGGTATAGTTAGACAATAACTGGATAGGCTCGGTAATAATCAATAGAATTAGGTACAAACTGGTATAGTTAGGCACTAACTGGTATAGTTAGGCACTAACCGGTATAGTTACATATTTTAACAGTTATAGCTAGACATTAACTGGTATAGTTAGGCACTTGGTATTGTTATGCACTAACTGGTATATTTAGTTACTAACTGGTATAGTTAGACATTTTAACAGTTATAGTTAGACATTAACTGGTATAGTTAGGCACTAACTGGTATAGTTAGTTACTAACTGGTATAGTTAGACATTTTAACAGTTATAGTTAGACATTAACTGGTATAGTTAGGCACTAACTGGTATATTTAGTTACTAACTGGTATAGTTAGACATTTTAACAGTTATAGTTAGACATTAACTGGTATAGTTAGGCACTAACTGGTATAGTTAGTTACTAACTGGTATAGTTAGGCACTAACTGGTATAGTTAGTTACTAACTGGTATAGTTATGTACTAACCGGTATACTTAACGTAACATCATCTAGTTGTACCGCAAAGTAGTTGTCTATAAGACTATCTAGACTGTTATAGGTCTGTTGAGTTCCCTCTATACTGTAGACATCGTTTAAAACCTTCACTAGGTAGTTGCTGACACGGGGAAGACCTGTTTCATCATCGGGTTGTCTATAAATTTAAAATAAATCAACAATATATATTTTAATATTAACAGATACTTTTACTATAAGAGGTTACTATAAGAGGCTATAGATTTACTATGAGGCTTAAACTAAACTGTGTTACTACCGGGTGTTCCATAATGATTGCCCCCCCCCCCCCCCCCCCCTTGCCCTGGCCAGCCAAAACTGCCAGACATGCACCTTAGTGTAATATCATTCGAAAGATAATTTAATTCTGAGCTTGCATGCAAAAATTTAGGGTCCAATACAAAAGTATAAAAATTTATACTTTTGTATTGGTTTTGGTTGGTATTTATTGTTTTGTACCTTAAATTTTTGCATGCAAGCTCAGAATTAAATTCTCTTTCGAATGATATATTACACTAAAGGTGCGTGTCTGGCAGTTTTGGCTGGCCAGGGGGGTGGCAATCAATATGGAACACCCGGTAGTTTATTGATGTTAATCAATAATATTGAATGGTGCTAAAAAAAATATCTATTTATATATATATAATATATGTTCAAAATACTGAGTAAATGCCTGCCTTGTAGAAGTCTATAAAAATAACAGACAATCGACGGACATTTCTTAACAGATAGTTATTCAATGACTCTTTAAGTTCCAGAACTGGTTCCAATATGCATCAACCTTTACGGAATCCATTATGGTTGTCTCACAAGTCTCTCTCAACGGATGATTCAACAAGATTACATTTAACCGAATTTCTGTGATACTTATTTATTATATTAGAATAGGATACTTCGTTTGCATTCAATTATCTTGATTAAATGAATTGGAGTTGAGCTGATTTGGAATTCCTCTATCTTGGACACCTTATCTATAACAGCAGATTTAACGGCAGCTACAGAGTGGATCTCTCACACAACGGCCCAAGCATCCTGAAAGCCTCTGCCATTGGGGACAAGGGAGACATAGGCGTACGAGGCGGTGGGGGGGGGGGGGGGGGAGGGTGTGGCTGCTGCCCCCCCCCCCCCCCCCCATTTTAATGATGATGTTACTACTATAGAAACGGGTAGAACAGTTGTAGTCAACCATGGGACAGAATATACTATCTTATATAGAACGCGAATATGCCATTAGGGTTCCATATATAATAATGAGAAAATTATTGACATATTTGGTAATTATAATTTGGTAATATATTACACCCGCCTATTTTTGTTTGAGGAAACGGAAATCTTTGCGATGGATGTTGAATATTGTTTGGTTGGGGGAGGTGAATTTTGTTGGATGCGGGAATGTTTTTGGTGGGGTGGGGGGGGGGGGGGGACGAAAATCGGTGGGGAGGGGGGTTAACGTAGTATCCCCGTTTGCTACTATATTTACCTGACACATAGAACGTAGTTTCCCCGTTTGCTACTATATTTACCTGACACATAGAACGTAGTTTCCCCGTTTGCTACTATCCCGGACAAAGAAAGTCCCAGGTTTCGTTTTCCCCAACGCCTTCCTGGTTGCTTCCTTATCTGTTATGTCTCTACCAAGGTACCAATCTGACCTGGAGGTCCCCATAGCAATTGCTGCGCCAAATATGATTTTTTTATTGCAATTATATATAGTTTCTGAGTTTGAATTAATTTCTCGCCAACTCTTTTGCACGTAGATCTCAATTCATTGTTTCATCTTTCCATATAATTGACATTAATAACCGGGCGGGATATAAGGTGTATTAATGGAAACTTGAGTTCTTTAATGACAAACTAAATATCAGTACAGAAATAATTCACTACTTTGGTTGACGCATTTATTATTGTATATAAATGGTATTAATTATATTTCATTTACAAAATTTGTTGTATGAATTTCTCAAGGCCGGTTTACACGTGGCGACTTTTAGAGCAAATTTACCGGCAACTAATTTACCCAAATCGAAAGTTTTTTCATTAACACAGTCAATGAAAACCGTAAAACAGGGCAAGGCTTTGTCCAAATTGAATAATTTTTGGAATAATGGTCACTGATAACTGTAGGTGGTTGAAATTTTTTTTTTTTATATAGTTATAATAATTTACTGCTATTTAGTAGCATAAAATTATTTCTACTACTAAAAACACTACTCTTCGTACCGTCAAATATTATAAAAAGGCACACCATCTAGCTAGAAGTTTAGCTATAGGGGTATTCCTGGTCGCAGAATTCATTTCGAGTGTCAGATTTAATCATTGATGAATTGCAAATTGTCTGTTTGGCTGTCAGACTGTCGGTTATATTTTGATGGACAGATTGACAGGCATACAGACAGAAACGACGAGGCCATATTTGAATTATGACATCAGAGATTAAGTCACCGAAACCCATACAGGGAATTGTTTGGACAGAAAGTATGCTTTTTATTGACGGACAGACATACTGACGGACAGACAGACATATCTTGGGAAGGCAGATCTGGCTAAACGGTTTTAAAATTTGTAATCTTGATAAAAATCGGCTCGATGAAATATAAAATAATTTGCAAAAAAATATCGAAATAGGAAACGGCACAAAAGTGTACCAATACCTGGGGAGCAGTCTGGGGGGCGGTACAGAGAGCGGTCCGGGGAGCGGTCTGGGGGGCGGTACAGGGAGCGGTCCGGGGAGCAGTCTGGGGGGCGGTACAGAGATAGGTCCGGGGAGCGGTACAGGGAGCGGTCTGGGGAGCGGTCTGGGGAGCGGTCTGGGGAGCGGTCTGTTGAGCGGTCTGGTGAGCAGTCTGGGGAGCGATCTGTGGAGCGGTCTGGGGAGCGGTCTGGGCAGCTGTCTGGGTTGCGGTCAGGGGAGCGGTCTGGTGAGCGATCTGGGGAGCGGTCTGGGGAGCGGTTTGGGGAGCTGTCTGGGGATCGGTCTTGGGAGAAAAGAACTCGCAAAGTGTACCAATACCTGGCGGTCTGGGGAGCGGTCTGGGGAGCGGTCTGGGGAGCTGTCTGGGGATCGGTCTTGGGAGCAACGGAAATTGCAAGGTGCACCAATACCTGGCTGTCTGGGGAGCAAAGGAAATCGCAAGGTGTACCGATTTCCTGGCTGTCTGTGGGGAGCAAAGGAAATTTGCATATTTCCATAGGAAAGTGCATATCGCAATCCACAATGCAAGAGTTATTAGAGTACATGGTACATAGTAGATGTACAACAATATCAGCAATATCTGCGAATGGATTGCGACACATTGGAGTTCCTCAGTAAATCAATTAAACCTTTAGTTAAACAGCAGGACATTGTAATGCGGGAAAGCTATAAGTGTACCAGAATAACTTTCCTACATAATTTATCTTTCGTGTTTCAACTTCATAGATATTTTGAATAATTCCAGAAGTCTGCTGTGCTGAACGGAAAAAGAAATTGCAAACTAGATATTATAAAATTTTTGAGGGGGGTGTACCAATAACACACCACTACCCGATCTCTCATGAGTGGTTAGCTATTTCAGTGTGTGTGCATAGTGTACTAAACTAGTACTAACGGTATTCCTTAATACTATAAAACTACTGAGTAAACATTGGAATAAAGTAGAAATAATAATATTCAAATTGGGGTAAACAATAAACATCCATGGAATTTTTCACTAAAACACATTTTTATCAAATATAATTTAATTTAAAGGAAATTTTCTTCGGCCTTTAGGCCATGAATTACGCACGAAGTCTGACGACTCTGTTCCAGTGTGGACCCCCTAGAACTATACTCCCAAGCGGAAACTCCAGGAAACAATTTTCAGGATTTTTTTTTGTGTTTACACGGAGCAATTTATAAGTAAGTCGGGTTGCTCTACAAGTTGCTGACAAAGTTGATCTAAAAGTTGCCGGCCATATGTAAACCGGCCTGCCTTAATCCGCATTTCCGATGACTAGTAAAAGTATATTATTATCGTAGCCGAGGAAAAATGTTTTTACTATTTCGATACTATTTCCTTATCATTAATTTTTGAATGGAATTTTTACTTCAAATTAGCTCATTACCTTTACAAGATTACATTTGTTTTAGTAAATAGTTAATAACGATTTGATAAATAGCGTAAATATCATGTAATTATAAATATATTAATAATTTATTAGTAAATATAAATTATTACTATTTATAAATAAACTTTAATTTTTAAATGTAATATGACGAAAACAAACAGTGCAGGTAGCATATGCGATTGCGGAACAAACTACATACGAACATAGGCCTACCAGACCTACAAAACTTAGCGAGATACTTTAGTTCATTAGTTAGTACCAACAAACTTGAGAAAATATTGTCTGCACAATGTACATATATTACATTACATATAGTTTTACTTACATACAACCTAAAATATATAAGGTCAAAGGTCCACCAATTACAAACATGATACATCGTCAAATTATCAATATTATGAAAGTATTGCAAATACGATTGTATTTGAATTAAAGTAAAATAAACCTTATTGTACAAGAGTGTAGGCCTACTTACATAAGTTAAGGCTACGGTAGGTTTGGTATATCCATAAGATTTGTTCTTAAAATGATGCAAATTCATAATATAATTTAATTAATATTATCTGTGAATGTGTTCCGATATAGTCACATATGTACAGTAACAGTAGGTACAATAAAAAACATCTAGATTAATTACATTGTGTCTTTCTTATCAGGAAGTATATTTAGAGTAAACTTGGCAAACGATGTTATCTTATGGATACTCGACGCAAGATGGCGTTATTCTGTCATTAAAATGCTTAAAATTTGGAGATACACAACTAGCCCTTAAGATATAAATTAATAAATAAAATATACCGTATGATAGTTTATATTGTGGGTGTAGTATTAACTGATAACTATTCAACTATAACAATTAGTAGGCCGCCTACCGTAGTTTGGATGAATAATTTTAACGCCAACCTAAACAATATTCAGTGACTCGAAGAATAAAAAAAAGGCTATTATTTATCGGATTAGGTTATGGAATAATTAACTTTCAAAATACATTGGTCCTCTTTCTGTAAAGTTCAATCAGTCTATCAATCAGATATGCATCACCTGGATATTGATTGTACTAGCATTTTATATCATTTGATGGCTTGTAAATATAGCCAATGATTTTTCATGAGCTGGAAGTTTAAAATCAAATGTTTATATGTGAACAGGGACAACAAATAAGTACCTACTAAACAGCAATACTCAAGCTTCGGTTTATATGTGAACAGGGACAACAAATAAGTACCTACTAAACAGCAATACTCAAGCTTCGGTTTCTATGCTGTCTCCATCTTCTGTTTCCAGCATCCCTCACATCTAACACGTTTGGGTATAATTTTAGTGCAGTGCAATAAATTACAATGCAAGGTGGAGGGTGTTTTACAAACGGAAGTAAATAAACGGAACTACTATCTCTCACCTAACCATATATAGTACCTGTGTGATATTTAAACATGTTCTCTGTATGTCTCTGTAGGTCTCTGGATGGTACATATACCAGGATGATGTACACAGTGCACGTAACGTTGTCTATGATACACACAAAAGCAATGAGATGTTAAACATATGGTTGTATAAAGTTAGAAAGATCACATTGCCAAAAACCTGTACCACCCTGCAGAGACGCCGTCTGAAGCTTGATGAGCACTGTTTCCGCCGGCAGGATTAACCTGCACACAACATTGTGCGTGCACGGCAGCATGATGCTGAGAATAGGGTTGAACTTGGAAAGTTTTTGGCTGACCGGGGGCACTGGGTATGGCTGACCGCGAGATCTGGGGGCGCTATGTTGATGGTTCCGCCGGCACTGTGTATGTCTGACCGCAAGATCTGGGGGCGCTATGTTGATGGGTCCGCCGGCACTGGGTATGGCTGACTGCGAGATCTGGGGCGCTATGTTAATGGGACCACCGGCACTGAGTATGTATGGCTGACCGCGAGATCTGGGGGCGCTATGTTGATGGGTCCGCCGGCACTGTGTATGTCTGACCGCGAGATCTGGGGACGCTATGTTGATGGGTCCGCCGGCACTGTGTATGTCTGACCGCGAGATCTGGGGGCGCTATGTTGATGGGTCCGCCGGCACTGTGTATGGCTGACCGCGAGATCTGGGGGCGCTTTGTTGATGGGACCGCCGGCACTTTGTATGTATGGCTGACCGCGAGATCTGGGGGCGCTATGTTGATGGGTCCGCCGGCACTGTGTATGTCTGACCGCGAGATCTGGGGGCGCTATGTTGATGGGTCCGTCGGCACTGGGTATGGCTGACCGCGAAATCTGGGGGCGCTATGTTGATGGGACCACCGGCACTGTGTATGTATGGCTGACCGCGAGATCTGGGGACGCTATGTTGATGGGTCCGCCGGCACTGTGTATGTCTGACCGCGAGATCTGGGGGCGCTATGTTGATGGGTCCGCCGGCACTGTGTATGGCTGACCGCCAGATCTGGGGGCGCTATGTTGCTGGGGTCTGTCGGCACTGTGGATAGCTAACAGCGTGGGGGGGGGGGGGGTGGTGTTTACTTGACTGCCATTTTCGCATTTTCGCTGTGACACTCTAAGACTACACATTAAAAAGTCTAACTAATTTAATTATTTCAACTTCAATTAAATAATAATTATTGTACAATACCTACAGTATGAGCTTATTGTAGTAAAAATGCACAAGTAGTAATGGTATACACTACTTCAGCAGCTTAAATCAGTTTCCGGTTGTATCAGATACGTAACTGTTGGCTATTATGTAGCTGTGGTTATTCGGTGACGTCATTAGGGTTACTAAGTCGTCGTTATTAGGAGAGTCTATTGAGGAATTGGAACGAGTATCGGACGTCGAATATGAAGCGTCGGATAATTCCTCAGCCGTTTCTTCTAAATCTCTAGACCTGCCGTCGCCAGAACTGCAACTTTCCGTATTAGAGCTGACATATTCCTCAGCAGAAGTGCTACTTTCTGCAATAGAGTTGCAACTTTCCGCAGTAGAAGTGACACTTTCCGCCATATCTATTTCTCTGTTGCAAACATATGTGTTAGAGGTACAACTATCCGCAGTAGAGGTGTTACTATCCGCAATAGAGGTGTTACTATCCGCAGTAGAGGTGTTACTATCCGCAATAGAGGTGTTACTATCCGCAACAGAGGTGCTACTATCCGCATAAGTGGAGTTACTATCCGCAATAGATGTGTTACTATCCGCAGTAGTGGTGTTACTATCCGCAACATAGGTGCTACGATCCGCATAGATGGAGTTACTATCCGCATTAGATGTGCTACTATCCGCATTAGAGGTGTTACTATCCGCAACAGAGATGTTACCATCCGCATTGAAGGTGTTACTATCCGCAACAGAGATGTTACCATCCGCATTGAAGGTGTTACTATCCGCAACAGAGGTGTTACTATCATTTTCTGGGTTTAAATTTTCTTGATCGCATACAATAGATGTTGGCAAACTATCTGAGTGCTCTTTTGATGACATTGAAGGTTTAGAATTGGATTCTGAGTTATTGCTACATGTTGACTGGAAGGAATTTATGTCTCTTGAAGATGTTTTATTACTAACATCTGAAATAAATTATACAATAATTTATTATACACTACAATATATCTTTATGAAAACAGGGATCCAACTTACTGTAGTTCTTTCACATCTTAAGGCTGACGCTTTACTGGGTTAGCTAACTGAGATGAATCACCAGTAAAACAACAACAATTACCAATGATTACTCAACAACTACATCACATCGTTATAAAGGAAACGTCAAAAACAAATACAATAACAAAAGTATTTTTTATTATTTTGAAAATTTATGTGAGTTAAGTTATCTGCAGTTAAAGCCTCTGTAAACGTGGCTTGAATATATTTCATGATTTCCAAAGAATAGATAATACTAATGATGAATGTAAGCTCAATACCAGCTAACTCTTGGCATTGGCAATAATGGTTAAAGGCGATAGGGTTAAAGGCGAATCAATGACTTCGAGCAACTTTGTGTCCAACTGTCAATCACTACGCAAACTGTCAATCACTACGCAAACTGTCAATCACTACGCAAGGTTTGTTGTTAGACTTTCCATGTTCTCAGAAGTTCTTTATTTGTAATGAAAAGAAAAATAGAAAAAAAATACGATAAAAATGAAACCAACACTATTTGATTCGATAAAATCGCGTCTTTTATACGCGATTTGGTATGAATACGTGATTGGTACTCCTGAACAACATTACTGTAGCAATGCAACATACAGTAGCTTAATATAGTTACAATTTAGTGCTTCGGTGTCCCAAACATATATATATACCTTCTGAAAGCGACAGAGCCAAGAGACTCTGAGTTTTAACGCAGGATTCAACACTTTCCGATCCTGTGCAGGATAAACTCGCAGTCCTGGTAGACACTCCCGCTACCCATGTGCTCGTGTCGTTGGTGACGTCACAATGACGCAATGATATGGAGGAGGAATATTTACTTCGCCGTTTCTCTTTGTTTGTTTGGGTTGTCTTGGTAACGTGATGATGAAAACACAGTTTGCTTTCTCTCTCGCTGAGTTGCGGTAGAACTTGTCTGCTATCTGCAGCCGGGGATTTGACACCATCAGTTGTCGAGTTATCGGCAACTGATTTGGAATGTTTTCGTCTGGTTATGTATTTTGTACCGCCAGGGTTTTTATTTTCCGCCATATCTCTGTAGGTGGTTTTCCCAGTGTGGGGTCGCAATGGTAGTCTGGTGGGGTTGCTATTGGTTCTGTTGTTACCGCGGTTACGTAGGGGGCCAGCTGATTGGCTGACTCGCTCGTAGCGTTTGTAAATATCGTTGTTGTATCCAAATTCTGTATTTAAATAATGTTAATGATATTAATGTAAAAATATTTAAAAGTAGGCCTATGAAATATCAGTAACCTGCGCAAACATTTGGAATACAATAATTAAACTTTTATTTAAATTTAATATTTATTTTATATGTTATACTGAACTGAGTATTTTACCTGTTCCGAACTGAATATCCCCAAACTGATATGGAATTTCTTCCGAAGTAAACAAGGATTCCTCCCGCACTGCTTCGAAAGGATCCCGCAGCGGAGAGATATATCGCAACGATGTCGTCGCTGATTGGCTCAGCCGCAACGATGTCGTCGCTGATTGGCTCAGCGTATCTGTTGATTGATGGAGAGTATTTTCTTCGTCTGATGTTATTTGTGAGTCTTTCACAGAAAGTAGTGATTGGCTATCTGATTCCCAACTAGTATTATCACCAGATGTGGAATTAGTCTGTTCTGATTGGCTGCTTGACAATATAGGAAGGTGGGTCGTTGAGAAATTGTCGTGGTCTCTTTTTTCCCGGATGTGATAATTTCTTTTGACTCTCGATTCGCAATTACTCTTGGTAGGTTGGCTATCGCTTTGAGATACCGATTTCTGAAAATGAAAAGTCTAAACTGGTAAAGAGAAATATCGGCGAATGTATAACACGAAACATCTGAGATTTCCCGAAGGCTCTCTCTTGGCTGTTTCCTGTATGTATGCGAGTGCGCTATTTATCTCAAAACATAAATGGTTTTTATAATTACTGTATATGGTTAATTTACTCTTAATTACTCTAATTAAATTATTACTCTTTTGCTTGCTTGCTTTGGATATGTACAAGGTTGGATATGTACTAGGTTGGATATGTACAAGTGTGGATATGTACAAGGATGGATATGTACAAGTGTGGATATGTACAAGGATGGATTTGTACTAGGGTGGATATGTACAAGGGTGGATATGTACAAGTGTGGATATGTACTAGGGTGGATATGTACTAGTGTGGATATGTAGAAGGGTGGATATGTACTAGATTCTTGAGTGTCAACTCCAGCAATTTTGAGAAACGCGATTGAAGTTTAAGGGATAAAAATTACGGACTCAGTTATATAACTGTTTTTTAAATATAAAAAAAGGTATTAGCCAGTAACAGTTTTTATCACAGTAAAATAATTTATTAATCGCTCCCACAGATTCCTCCTTCAGCGGAATATCGTCGCAATCCTCATCGGAAATACATCATCTGTACTGGGAACCGCTGAAACTACATCACCTGTACTGGGAACCGCTGAAACTACATCATCTGTACTGGGAACCGCTGAAACTACATCATCTGTACTGGGAACCGCTGAAACTACATCATCTGTACTGGGAACCGCTGAAACTACATCATCTGTACTGGGAACCGCTGAAACTACATCATCTGTACTGGGAACCGCTGAAACTACATCATATGTACTGGGAACCGCTGAAACTACATCATCTGTACTGGGAACCGCTGAAACTACATCATCTGTACTGGGAACCGCTGAAACTACATCATCTGTACTGGGAACCGCTGAAACTACATCACCTGTACTGGGAACCGCTGAAACTACATCATCTGTACTGGAAACCGCTGAAACTACATCATCTGTACTGGGAACCGCTGAAACTTCATCATCTGTACTGGGAACCGTTGAAACTACATCATCTGTACTGGGAACCGCTGAAACTACTGTACATCATCTGTACTGGGAACCGCTGAAACTACATCATCTGTACTGGGAACCGCTGAAACTACATCATCTGTACTGGGAACCGCTGAAACTACATCATCTGTACTGGGAACCGCTGAAACTGCATCATCTGTACTGGGAACCGCTGAAACTACATCATCTGTACTGGGAACCGCTGAAACTACATCATCTGTACTGGGAACCGCTGAAACTACATCATCTGTACTGGGAACCGCTGAAACTACATCATCTGTACTGGGAACCGCTGAAACTACATCATATGTACTGGGAACCGCTGAAACTACATCATCTGTACTGGGAACCGCTGAAACTACATCATCTGTACTGGGAACCGCTGAAACTACATCATCTGTACTGGGAAACGCTGAAACTACATCATATGTACTGGGAACCGCTGAAACTATATCATATGTACTGGGAACCGCTGAAACTATATCATCTGTACTGGGAACCGCTGAAACTATATCATCTGTACTGGGAACCGCTGAAACTACATCATCTGTACTGGGAACCGCTGAAACTACATCATCTGTACTGGGAACCGCTGAAACTACATCACCTGTACTGGGAACCGCTGAAACTACATCATCTGTACTGGGAACCGCTGAAACTACATCATCTGTACTGGGAACCGCTGAAACTACATCATCTGTACTGGGAACCGCTGAAACTACATCATCTGTACTGGGAACCGCTGAAACTACATCATCTGTACTGGGAACCGCTGAAACTACATTATCTGTACTGGGAACCGCTGAAACTACATCATCTGTACTGGGAACCGCTGAAACTACATCATCTGTACTGGGAACCGCTGAAACTACATCATCTGTACTGGGAACCGCTGAAACTACATCATCTGTACTGGGAAACGCTGAAACTACATCATCTGTACTGGGAACCGCTGAAACTACATCATCTGTACTGGGAACCGCTGAAACTACATCATCTGTACTGGGAACCGCTGAAACTACATCATCTGTACTGGGAACCGCTGAAACTACATCATCTGGACTGGGAACCGCTGAAACTACATCATCTGTACTGGGAACCGCTGAAACTACATCATCTGTACTGGGAACCGCTGAAACTACATCATCTGTACTGGGAACCGCTGAAACTACATCATCTGTACTGGGAACCGCTGAAACTACATCATCTGTACTGGGAACCGCTGAAACTACATCAGCAGGACTGTATGAGAGTCTAGAGGAATAGATATGTCTAACTGAAGTCCAACCGTCTTCATCCCGCTTCAGTCGTCATTTTTATTGAATATTATAATTATTCATGAAGCGAGCCGTGTTTAATTCTCTATAATGTTTACATTTATATTTATTAATTTAAATAAATAAAAAAAAAAACCGAATGCATTTGGCCCTAATAATTGCTCTTCAGCGGTAAAATATTTTAAATAGCATCAAATTATTGTGTATAAGAGTTATAACATAAGAGGTTCCAATACCAATATCTATGTAAAGTAGTTAAAGTTCCATTGTATATAATGTCTTTGTAGAACCTATTGTTAGGGCTCCTATTGTTGAGGTTCAGTGGTGATTGGGGATTCCCCCCTTTAACAGTTCAATGAAGGATTAATGAAGTTTATGAAATGGTCTTCATACGTTAGTAATAAAGTATACTGAAAAAAACTGTTATTATATATAACCGTTTATAGTCAGTCCACTTACTCTGATTAGTTGGAGATGGAAGTTGTCTACAAAGGGTTGACTCCTAGCTGCTGAATTTGGCTTCTGTAAACATCCACTAGGATCCGATAGATGGCGCAAAGAATTATACTTTACATTATAAACAGTAGTAGTCATAATATTTTGTAAAGTCTTGTTTATTTTATTTACATTTTAACAATATTTTACATGTATCTCTTACCATGAACTAATAAAGCAACAATTTAATTGTGATTGATTAAAACATATATATCAAAAACATAAGTTTGATCATTATCACAACACAGTGTATTATTTATATAACAATGTGTTATTTAGGAAATCTAATTGTAAAACATAATAGTTTACGGCACACCAATAAATTCAGTTCTTTCCCTGAGCAGTTAGCGTTATGCGTGAATGCTTAATATGCATGAGAATAACCTATGTATAATATTTAATCCTTCATTCGAATGTTGAGCTAATGGAATTCTGACAAAATAAAAACCCCGTAATATAAAGTAAATATCGAACGCACAATGTTAATGGGAAGTTTGGTCCTATTTGGGACAATGAATCTTTGTAATTGGGAATATATTAGTTGCGGCGGCTATGTGAGGCCGTCCTGATGGCTGAAATTCCTCGAGGATCCCAGCCTATTGCGTTCCTTTTCCATCAATGGGTTATCTGGGCTGCCTTATCCGCATTTATCCGCCATTGAACCTGCCAATGCACCTGTTCCCAACAGGATTAAAATGAAATTGAGAATAGGTTGTTTAGAATATAAAATTCCTGTACTAAAACGAAGTGGGTATAATTCACATAAGATTTTTTTTACTTTTTTATTGTCTAATTATGAAAGTTTGGCGTGGCATAAACTCATCAATATCTATACCTTTTCTCAACCAATAATACGCCGAATCTACTAGAAATACAATTTAATCTGAGTTCGAACTAGTCGTGGCTGAGATAATGACGTTCAAACACTGAGCCAGACTGTCTGACGGACTGTCACGGACTAACCGACATTCAAC
>JAUCBJ010000701.1:0-71623 GCA_032718475.1 Nemertoderma westbladi | reverse complement strand
CCTGAACGCTGAACATATAGCATTTCAAATCACCATATCATTACAGTATATGTATCATGAACAAGTGTTATTTCTAATTATAGTTTATTAATTCAGAAATGATACATATCTATATATTAATTTAGTATACCGGTATTTTAGTACAGCAGTATATATGTGATGTCTTAGGCCTAGGGCCTACCTAGTACAGTATGTAATAGTTATTGGCAGTGATTTTTTATGTCCTTTTATTTGACTTTTTCTGTCATTTTTTTTTTACGAATTATGCATAATGACTTTTGTTGTCCTTTTAATGACTTTTATTGTCCTTTTAATGACTTTTTATGTATGTATTTCTTCAAACTGTCAGACTGCTGATTTCTGGACTGTCAGACAGTTGATTTCACTATGCCTGTGCCAAAACATTCCATGATTCCATGATTTATAGACTATGAGATTGATTTCCATATGCGCCTGTGGTAAAAAGACTCTATATTTAATAGTTTGTGGTTGTTGTCGATAATCGAATACCACATGACGTAGCAAAACACTCATTTTATAGCCAAAAACAATTACCAATTGATGGAAAGGAGCAGGTTAAGGCCGAGTTTTCTAACCAAAACAATAAACAGTCACTTTACCAAATCAGGGAAAGGAGCAGGTTACAGAGACGGGATTTTCTAACCAAAACAATAAACGATCACTTAACTAATTGAGGGAAAGGAGCAGGTTACAGAGGCGGGATTTTCTAACCAAAACAATAAACGATCACTTAACTTATTGAGGGAAAGGAGCAGGTTACAGAGGCGGGATTTTCCAACCAAAACAATAAACGATCACTTAACTTATTGAGGGAAAGGAGCAGGTTACAGAGGCGGGATTTTCTAACCAAAACAATAAACGATCATTTAACTAATTGAGGGAAAGGGACAGGTTACAGAGGCGGAATTTTCTAACCAAAACAATAAACGATCACTTAACTAATTGAGGGAAAGGAGCAGGTTACAGAGGCGGGATTTTCTCACCAAAACAATAAACGATCATTTATCTAATTGAGGGAAAGGGGCAGGTTACAGAGGCGGGCCTTTCTAACCAAAACAATAAACGGTCACTTTACCAATTCAGGGAAAGGAGCAGGTTACAGAGGCGGGATTTTCTAACCAAAACAATAAACGATCCTTTAACTAATTGAGGGAAAGGGGCAGGTTACAGAGGCGGTATTTTCTAACCAAAATAATAAACGATCATTTAACTAATTGAGGGAAAGGAGCAGGTTACGGAGACGGGATTTTCTAACCAAAACAATAAACGATAACATTACCAATTGAGAGAAAGGAGCAGGTTACAGAGGCGGGATTTTCTAACCAAAACAATAAACGATCACTTAACTAATTGAGGGAAAGGAGCAGGTTAAGGCCGGATTTTCTAACCAAAACAATAAACAGTCACTTTACCAAATCAGGGAAAGGAGCAGGTTATCCGTAACACTACTCAGACAGTAGTCATGATCCATTATTGATTATAAAACTAATACAGTAATAGGCCTAAATTATGTGAAAGGTATATCCACATTTTCCACAATCCTACAATCCAGTTTGGCCTATCAATTATTTAAAATTTATTAGCACAACACCGGTAGGCCTACCATTACCGTATTTAAATGGTAGGCTACACAGTAGGCCTATAGCAGTACCGGTGCCGGTACTAAAATACAGAAATACCTGCTTTATACCTACATCTGTACATACAATACAGCAAAATAGTGCTATATATACCAATACCGGTACTGATAGCCTGAGAGAACAGCAGTAGAGAAACCGGTAGCATGGAACCTAACATTAGACTTTTGGAGGACATAAAAAATCAAAAAATAAGGACAAAAAAAGGATTTAAACGGACAATAAAAATTATTGCGATAGTTATTTGTAATGGAGAGGGTGGCAGATCAGGGGCGGTATTCATAAATGTAACTAACTAGCAACTTAGTCCTAGTCAATGACAGTTAGTAAGTGCTTGTACTAATTCGGTATTCAGAGAAGTTGGTGCGACTTATTACTAACGTATTTAGTACAGTAACGCTTTCAAATAACGTCCTATTGGATCCTAATAGGAACCTAATAGGAAATAAATAACCTTTTGGAAATCACTTGGAATTTGCCTAATGTAAGTCTACCTAGAGCGGCTAAATATCAAAGCTTAGAAGTGTCTGTCAATCAACCTCCCGGGATAGCTGAAAGTAGTAAAGAGAGCTGCTTTGTCTAGTGGTTGAGTTGTATTTCCCTTCCCCTGACCTATCTTACAATAACGATACTCCCCATAGGCTAATGTTAAATATGCAAAGTACACTACCACTACTAGGATCGGCATGCTGCATTGCAGCTGCATTTTTAAGAATGCTGTGCCGGCTTGTCAACAAAATTGCACCGCCACAACTCCCTATCACCCATGACATTTGCTAGATCATCCGCATCTTTAAGGCCAGTGTCCTTTAAGATGCGTCTCAAGAAAGTCATGGGCTGTCCACCATGCTTATTCACTCCATGAGGCTGCCAAAGTACAAGCATGCAAAGTACACACTACTGGCTGTAACTCAACATCTGGACAAATTAACTACCATACGGTAAAGGTAACGCCGCTTGTGTAAAATAGGCCCGCCAACACGTTGAGTGAGCCTCAACAAGTAGTTGGGCTGCTAAGGCGTAAATCTGATTTTATTCGGATGAATCGGATGTCAAACTTTTAATAATTTTATTTAAATTATTGTGCGAACTTTTTAGATCTGGCGATTTTACCATTACCATGGTATAATAAATATAATTTATAATTAATATTAATATCAATATGCCAAGAGGTTAAGTTTGTTACAAACCGCCACTAAACTCATAAGGGTCTGTTAATTCCTATAGGATGTTTATGTGGGGCGAGACACGAATGGCGAGCCATCAGCGAACTGGGGCGAGACACGTATGGCGAGCCATCAGCGAACTGGGGCGAGACACGTATGGCGAGCCATCAGCGAACTGATATAATTATACTATGGCCGTTTTTGAAAAGTCTGTGTGTGACGTGTGTGTGTGTGTGTGTGTCGGTAGCCATAAATGTCGGAAGCCATAATCGAAGTTAATATCTTCAGCTAAATTGTATGGTTGAGTCATTTTGAACGGTCTCTCCATGGAAATTAATTGTTTAGCACCATACGATTAAAGTTATTTTGCACATAAATTAGATATCTGGAATCCATGTACCCCATCCCATTATAGTTTTTTATTTTTTCAAGTGATTTGCGTTAATAAATGTATTTTTAATTGATTTAAACATAATTAACATTGTAAATTCATACGCTGATTCCATTCTCCCCCATAGAGCAGAAGGCATGGCAAGGGCAGCCGTGCCCAATAATATTTCTTGAAGTTTTACAGTTGGCAAGCTAAAGTCATTGGCCAAGCCAGTGCCTAGGCTAGTACACAAGGACATAGTAGTCCAGTAGAAGGAATAGTGCTCCTTCAATACATCTCAACACGTTCGTGGGGCCTTCGCGCAGCACGAGGCCCAGTTATTAGATACAAATTAAAATTGAGCGACTGTATCACAAAATCAGGTTTTGAGAAATTAACCCACACCACCAATTAATCAAAGAAAGGGGGACAGTACGTGTTCACCCCTTTTAATCTGCACACCCCCCCCCCCCCCCTCCCCCCACCCACCAATACATAACCGCGACATCTACCACCCACGGAAGGGTAGCACGAACTTATTTCCAATCGCACGTTAAATATGCAAAGCCAGGTGGTTTATAGGAATATAATAAACGCAGTACTCGTTTTCATTATAAGCCTCTTTGCGTTCGTCCTGTTTTGTATTTAAATATATTTCTTAAACGCAGGCTAGGACGATCTTTATAATAATAATAACTAGGGATGCGATCAATATGTGAAGCCAGGTGGTTTATATAACAATTTAGTCAACGCAGTACTCGTCTTCATTATATGCCTCGTTGCGCTCGTCGCTTGTCCTGTTTTGTCATAAAATATTTTTCCTAAACGCAGACTGACGATCTTTATACAGTTATAACTATGCGAAGTTTCGAAACTGTGCGATACATCTATGTGGAGATGTGTGATATGTGGAGATGTGTGATACAACGCCAACGCATCTTATGCCGATGTAGTAATATGGGTATTGAAATAATATTAAATCAATGTACACTCTTAAAGCTGCAGCGAAAAAATGTAGCTAATTTCCTAGGTTACATATAAAATAATAATATTATTTTTAAGAACATTAATTTTACTACTTTGCAAAAATTCAATTAAAAAATAACCAGACATATACATTGTGGAATAAACTATTTCAGATAAGCCTACACAACAGCCATGCCATGGATGGTATTTATGTTATTATATCTGTCATTTACCTGAGATAGCAATACAACACTTATAGTAGAGTCAATACAGGAAGGATGTTGGGATGTTGGAATGCTGCCTGGGCTGGAATAGCAATACTGGTTGCCTATTACAATTTCTCTCTGGTTAGTCTACAGCCACAACTCCAAGCTAGCTCCACACCAGCAGAGACATGACCAATAATCATTCCCAGCAACTAGCTGCTGCCTTACACACACATCCTTCCATCTTACCAGCATGTTAGCCAATAAATGAGCAGTATTTAATGAGAATCAATTTTTTATGACGTTTTAATTACTTTAGATCAATTAAAGACACAATTAATAAAGCAAATCACTTTAACTAATTAAAAACTATAATAGAATGGGGTATGTGGATTACATCTGTATAATTTTTAATTATAATTATTTAAATCTTATACTGTAAAACAATTAATTTCCTTTAAAAGGCAGGTTGAAAATGGTGTTTTTACCGTAATAACTTAATTAACTAATTAACTGCTATTATCTTAGCTTCTCGAAGGCCACAAGGAAATTCTACTTGGAAAATTTCTAAACTTTTGCCAAACAACATGTGTACCAAGTTTGGATAGATTTCATCAAAGATTGGCCGAGTTATTAACGTTTAAAATTGAACACTGCAAAAAAAGCGACAGAACGACACGTTCGTGGGGCCTTCGCGCAGCACGAGGCCCAGTTATTAGATACAAATTAAAATTGAGCGACTGTATCACAAAATCAGGTTTTGAGAAATTTACCCACACCACCAATCAATCAAAGAAAGGCGGACAGTACGTGTTCACCCCTTTTAATCCCCCCCCCCCCCACCCTTCCCAACCACCAATACATAACCGGGACATCTACCACCCACGGAAGGGTAGCACGAACTTATTTCCAATCGCACGTTAAATATGCAAAGCCAGGTGGTTTATAGGAATATAATAAACGCAGTACTCGTTTTCATTATAAGCCTCTTTGCGTTCGTCCTGTTTTGTATTTAAATATATTTCTTAAACGCAGGCTAGGACGATCTTTATAATAATAATAACTAGGGATGCGATCAATATGTGAAGCCAGGTGGTTTATATAACAATTTAGTCAACGCAGTACTCGTCTTCATTATATGCCTCGTTGCGCTCGTCGCTTGTCCTGTTTTGTCATAAAATATTTTTCCTAAACGCAGACTGACGATCTTTATACAGTTATAACTATGCGAAGTTTCGAAACTGTGCGAGTAACTGTTGATACATCTATGTGGAGATGTCTGCTATGTGGAGATGTGTGATACAACGCCAACTCATCTTATGCCGATGTAGTAATATGGGTATTGAAATAATATTAAATCAATGTACACTCTTAAAGCTGCAGCGAAAAAATGTAGCTAATTTCCTAGGTTACATATAAAATAATAATATTATTTTTAAGAACATTAATTTTACTACTTTGCAAAAATTCAATTAAAAAATAACCAGACATATACATTGTGGAATAAACTATTTCAGAAGCCTACACAACAGCCATGCCATGGATTGTATTTATGTTATTATATCTGTCATTTACCTGAGATAGCAATACAACACTTATAGTAGAGTCAATACAGGAAGGATGTTGGGATGTTGGATTTAAAGAATGATGTCTGGGCTGGAATAGCAATACTGGTTGCCTATTACAGTACAATTCCTCTCTGGTTAGTCTACAGCCACAACTCCAAGCCAGCTAGCTCCACACCAGCAGAGACTTGACCAATAATCATTCCCAGCAAATAGCTGCCTTACACACACATCCTTCCATCGTACCAGCATGTTAGCCAATAAATGAGCAGTATTTAATGAGAATCAATTTTTTATGACGTTTTAATTACTTTAGATCAATTAAAGACACAATTAATAAAGCAAATCACTTGAACTAATTAAAAACTATAATAGAATGGCGTATGTGGATTACATCTGTATAATTTTTAAGTATAATTATTTAAATCTTATACTGTAAAACAATTAATTTCCTTTAAAAGGCAGGTTGAAAATGGTGTTTTTACCGTAATCAACTTAATTAACTAATTAACTGCTATTATCTTAGCTTCTCGAAGGCCACACGGAAATTCTACTTGGAAAATTTCTAAACTTTTGCCAAACAACATGTGTACCAAGTTTGGATAGATTTCATCAAAGATTGGCTGAGTTATTAACGTTTAAAATTGGACGCGACAGAACGACAGAACGACAGAACGACACGTTCGTGGGGCCTTCGCGCAGCACGAGGCCCAGTTATTAGATACAAATTAAAATTGAGCGACTGTATCACAAAATCAGGTTTTGAGAAATTTACCCACACCACCAATCAATCAAAGAAAGGGGGACAGTACGTGTTCACCCCTTTTAATCCCCCCCCCCCCCCCCCCAACCTTCCCAACCACCAATACATAACCGGGACATCTACCACCCACGGAAGGGTAGCACGAACTTATTTCCAATCGCACGTTAAATATGCAAAGCCAGGTGGTTTATAGGAATATAATAAACGCAGTACTCGTTTTCATTATAAGCCTCTTTGCGTTCGTCCTGTTTTGGTTTTAAATATATTTCTTAAACGCAGGCTGACGATATTTATAATAATAATAATTAGGGATGCGATCAATATGTGAAGCCAGGTGGTTTATATAATAATTTAGTCAACGAGGTACTCGTCTTCATTATATGCCTCGTTGCGCTCGTCGCTTGTCCTGTTTTGTCATAAAATATTTTTCCTAAACGCAGACTGACGATCTTTATACAGTTATAACTATGCGAAGTTTCGAAACTGTGCGATACATCTATGTGGAGATGTGTGATATGTGGAGATGTGTGATACAACGCCAACGCATCTTATGCCGATGTAGTAATATGGGTATTGAAATAATATTAAATCAATGTACACTCTTAAAGCTGCAGCGAAAAAATGTAGCTAATTTCCTAGGTTACATATAAAATAATAATATTATTTTTAAGAACATTAATTTTACTACTTTGCAAAAATTCAATTAAAAAATAACCAGACATATACATTGTGGAATAAACTATTTCAGATAAGCCTACACAACAGCCATGCCATGGATGGTATTTATGTTATTATATCTGTCATTTACCTGAGATAGCAATACAACACTTATAGTAGAGTCAATACAGGAAGGATGTTGGGATGTTGGAATGCTGCCTGGGCTGGAATAGCAATACTGGTTGCCTATTACAATTTCTCTCTGGTTAGTCTACAGCCACAACTCCCAGCTAGCTCCACACCAGCAGAGACTTGACCAATAATCATTCCCAGCACTAGCTGCCTTACACACACATCCTTCCATTGTACCAGCATGTTAGCCAATAAATGAGCAGTATTTAATGAGAATCAATTTTTTATGACGTTTTAATTACTTTAGATCAATTAAAGACACAATTAATAAAGCAAATCACTTGAACTAATTAAAAACTATAATAGAATGGCGTATGTGGATTACATCTGTATAATTTTTAAGTATAATTATTTAAATCTTATACTGTAAAACAATTAATTTCCTTTAACAGGCAGGTTGAAAATGGTGTTTTTACCGTAATCAACTTAATTAACTAATTAACTGCTATTATCTTAGCTTCTCGAAGGCCACACGGAAATTCTACTTGGAAAATTTCTAAACTTTTGCCAAACAACATGTGTACCAAGTTTGGATAGATTTCATCAAAGATTGGCTGAGTTATTAACGTTTAAAATTGGACGCGACAGAACGACAGAACGACAGAACGACAGGTTGATTAATGGTACCACTACGCTAAGGCTCACTCACTTCGTGGCTCGCCCCACAGGTTGATTAATGGTACCACTACGCTAAGGCTCACTCACTTCGTGGCTCGCCCCACAGACATCAATTCATTTGCCTGTGCCCACCAACGCGTGCTCCATAACATAACATATATTCTTGATTTCCATCACCTCTCACCACAATTATTATTAGTAATTAAAAGTTTCAATTCGATTTGTCTTTCCGTTATCTGGTTATTCAGTTATTGCATTATTAATAAATAAATGTTTTAAAATATATCTTACGAAATATGGTTAATATTTAAAACTTGTCGCTAACATTCTCGCTATGGGGGTTTTAAGGAGTGCTGATTACATTTCTGATGTCAGTTTTCACGTTTACATAAATCTAGACTGTCTGTCTGTCGGTCATTCTGTCAGTCAGTCTGTCAAAACTTAAAAGATAATTCAAATTAACTAACATTCTCGCTATGGGGGTTTTAAGGGGTGCTGATTTCATTTCTGGTGTCAGTTTTCAGGTTTACATAAATCTAGTCTGTCTGTTTGTCGGCCTTTCTGTCAGTCAGTCAGTCTGTCAAAACTTAAAAATAGAATACAAACTAACTAACATTCTCGTTAGTCCAGTAGAAGGAATAGTGCTCCTTCAATACATCTCAACAGACATCAATTCATTTGCCTGTGCCTACCAACGCGTGCTCCATAACATAACATATATTCTTGATTTCCATCACCTCTCACCACAATTATTATTAGTAATTAAAAGTTTCAATTCGATTTGTCTTTCCGTTATCTGGTTATTCAGTTATTGCATTATTAATAAATAAATGTTTTAAAATATATCTTACGAAATATGGTTAATATTTAAAACTTGTCGCTAACATTCTCGCTATGGGGGTTTTAAGGAGTGCTGATTACATTTCTGATGTCAGTTTTCACGTTTACATAAATCTAGTCTGTCTGTCTGTCGGTCATTCTGTCAGTCAGTCTGTCAAAACTTAAAAGATAATTCAAATTAACTAACATTCTCGCTATGGGGGTTTTAAGGGGTGCTGATTTCATTTCTGGTGTCAGTTTTCAGGTTTACATAAATCTAGTCTGTCTGTTTGTCGGCCTTTCTGTCAGTCAGTCAGTCTGTCAAAACTTAAAAAAGAATACAAACTAACTAACATTCTCGTTATGGGGGTTTTAATGGGTGCTGATTTTATTTTAGATGTCAGTTTTCACGTTTAAAAAAATTGATCAAAGAATAGCAGAGGTAGCTGACGCCAACCCCCTCTTCTATCTCCCTAGAGGTATGCTCTATGGCATACATTTGGTTTTTCTATTCACTGTTTGGTGGGGATTTTTTTTCATGTATCATAGGACCGAATTGTTTCGCGCAAAAATTAATTGTTACGCGCAAAAATTAATTGTTACGCGCAAAAATTATTTGTTTCGCGCAAAAAAATTAATTGTTAAGCGCTTAAATTATTTGTTTCGCGCAAATATTAATTGTTGAATTATTTGAATTACCTGATTGGTGCATAGATAGATAGTACTGCATTTCTGCACTTTGACTATGGTACAACTGTACACCTATAGGCATATGCTGTATGCTAGGCTAGAGTTCCTGAAAACTTTGCGCCTGGTTCACACAGAAATAACTATGGATTCTGTGGATTCTGAGTGGTCTGATTCTATGGATTATGCCGGCACTGTCGGCACGAAGTTAACATAACTTCCGATAACTTTTGCCCCAGTTGTGGTATCATGTTGCAGAATCAATCAGATGAGTACATATCGCCTGAAAGCATCCATCTTTCGTACGAGATACATTCAAATTGCTTCAAAGGCTTGAAAATTCAATATCTTGTTTAAATCTCGTAAATGACATAAATGTGGACGATAATACAGCGGGGATAGATTATTTTAATAGATATTATTTCTTCGAAACGCATTAGTTTCTGCACCTACAGATAATGTCGGCGCCGGGAGTCAATTAGTTGCACTACAATAGTTGAAGGTGTATTAAGACTGCAAACTACCAGTAATCTAAGTGATTCCATCAACCCAGTCGGTAGGCCGGAATTCGATATACGGGAAGAGACTTTAACATATTTGAAAGACTGCGGCTTTACTTGGTCTCAAATTGCAACAATGTTGGGAGTTAGTCGTTCTTGTATAATGGCGAGAGTTCGGGAACTTGGTATTCGAAGAGAAATGACTGAAATAACAGAGGAAGATTTATGTAATTTGGTGAAAGAAATTAGGAGAGAATATCCTCATGCGGGTTGCCGAATGATAAACTCGATTTTGCGTTCGAGGTCGGTTGTTGTTAGCTTGCCACGTGTTCACAGAATTCTGCATTATATAGATCCAGTAGGTACTGCTATAAGGTGGGGTGCCATAGTCACAAGGCGGCAATATTCCGTAAAGGCCGCAAACAGTCTGTGGCATATTGATGGCCACCATAGATTGGTAAGATGGAACCTTGTGGTTCATGGTGGTATTGATGGCTATTCCCGCCTTATTACGTATTTAGGCATTGCCACTAATAATATTATAGGAAGATATAATAAATAATAAATATATAATAATAATATATATAATAAATGTATAATAACAAACACCTCGAAAAATACAGCTTGCCAACACATTGTTACTATCAATAATCAAAAATCAGGGGCTAATAAAATGGCAGCTGTCTTTGAAATTAATTCTCCATATCTCAAGAACCTGTGGCCTAGTGGTTGTAGTCTCAGCTTCCGCCTCGAGGTCCCAGGTTCGAATCCGACACCACGCTGATGAGACCCAGTAAGGTCGAAACGCGTACGTGGTTTGGAGAGATATGAGATATTAATTTCAAGAAAAATTACGCGATTCCTAAATTTGTACACTACCCGGTTAAAAAGTACGCATGTGATGGGATTAGTCCCACAATTGCGCCAATAAAAGATAAGTTATTTTCGGTAAAATAAACTTATCATTCGAGGTTAAGACCCCTAGATCCCTTCCTATAATAAATGTATAATAACAAACACCTCGAAAAATACAGCTTGCCAACACATTGTTACTATCAATAATCAAAAATCAGGGGCTAATAAAATGGCAGCTGTCTTTGAAATTAATTCTCCATATCTCAAGAACCTGTGGCCTAGTGGTTGTAGTCTCAGCTTCCGCCTCGAGGTCCCAGGTTCGATTCCGACACCACGCTGATGAGACCCAGTAAGGTCGAAACGCGTACGTGGTTTGGAGAGATATGAGATATTAATTTCAAGAAAAATAACGCGATTTCTAAATTTGTACACTACCCGGTTAAAAAGTACGCATGTGATGGGATTAGTCCCACAATTGCGCCAATAAAAGATAAGTTATTTTCGGTAAAATAAACTTATCATTCGAGGTTACGACCCCTAGATCCCTTCCTATAATAAATGTATAATAACAAACACCTCGAAAAATACAGCTTGCCAACACATTGTTACTATCAATAATAAAAAATCAGGGGCTAATAAAATGGCAGCTGTCTTTGAAATTAATTCTCCATATCTCAAGAACCTGTGGCCTTGTAAAAGCTTTTGCGTAATTAGCCGGTTATTATCCCCGTAAAGTACTCTGTGGTTGGTTTACCAGGCATAAAAAGGCCGTGTCCTTGCTGTACTGGTGTTTTGGAGGACATAAAAGCCATTTCTTCTGTATTTGTACTTTAGAGGACATAATCTGTAATTTCGTGACGTAAAAGGCTCGATACTCTTGAAAACAGTGTCGCTACCATGACGACGGCTAACGGCTGATATTGCCACGTTGCAACTTTCTGTATCTCCCAATAGAATTTGAGTTAGCTTTGATTTTGACCTATCACAGAGCTACTGAACTGAAATTTTCCTATCTCACTGCTCTTTCTCTGTGTTGAACGGGAGCTTCGTGGAATAAGGGTAGTTGGTATCCTTGTATAGAGCAGTAGTCACGAGTTTTTCAAAGCCACGAAAGAACGGCTTTGTAGTGTTTTGTGCATTCTGCTTTTTAGCTCAACACTAGTAGGTTTAATTATAAGGACATATATCCTTTAACTCATGGAATCACTGCAATTTCGTAATCACTGCTGACACACGGCTTTTAATAACTGCTGAAACTGCTAAAATTACCTGCTCAATCGATACTGTATATTGTTATTTGTTGTCGGTTATTCATTATATTTGTTGATGAATTATTATATTGGAATAACGAGAAATAACCCCGACACCCAATATTCTTGATATACCGAAGGTAAGAGAGAAAGGTTACCAATGACGATTGTGACTTATGTTAAAGTGGTTTGAAGTGAATCTAATGTTATTTGATAGACCCTACATGAGTCAGTCTGTGTTCCTTTTATATGTGACTAAAATCAGTGAAGATTGGCAGATTAGTGTGCAGTATTGTGCAGCATTGTGTACGAGTGAGTCTGTTAAAGAAGCATTTCCTAAAGAATGCGCCATATATGTGAATTATAATTAAGCCATATCGTTGTGAGTAGTTTAAGTCATAACTCTGTTTATATAGATAAAGCGCCACGTCCTAAAGGAACTGTTAATATTCCCGAAGGTGAATAATATTGTCAGAGATTATATAATACTGTCAGTCGAATAATACATTAGGCTTACATAGCAATAAAATTAAACCGTCGAACCCAATCTCCCGGGAATATCCAGCGGGTGAATGATCGCGCACAGATTGGTTTCGACTAGTGTAGTGAATCAAATACTTGTCATAGGCTAAAAAGCGATTTAATATCTAGAAGACATCTTAATTTGGCGGGTTAAACTGCCAAAGGTCTGAAAGCGCGAACATTAAAGGATATAGCTTCTTTATTGCAGTAAGCAATAAAGTTGAAAGTACCGGTCAACCGGTAAACCTGAACCGGTACATCTGTAGGTCAGTAGGCCCAACTGCCAGTGTAAAAGCTTTTGTGGGATAACTGATACGTTTGCCTTTGCTGGCCAGTTCCCCCCCAGGCGCTGGAATACTCTAAAAAAGGTTTTCTAACTGTATATATGTTCCCCTCGCCCGCAAGGTACCTTTACAGGGGTTTTAACGGACATAAAAGTAATTCTGCTATATACGTGTTTTAGTGGACATGGTAAGACAAAAAACTTGTAATGCACCAACCACCTTTCACAGCTTAGCCGTGATGATTCATATTACGACATCTAGCAGCTGGTTGCTGACATGGAAACAGCCATTGGACGCGTGGTTCTTTGTTTGGCTTGGGCCAATCAGGGCGGTTTTTCCTGTCGACGTGTAGCTTTTCTGCCGATCATAAGGAGAGTGTTCAGTCTTACTGTTTTTTCTTGATACTTTGTTGTTATTGCTGTCTAAGCCAGAAACACCGGCATTTTTGGATAGATACTGCTGTACCGTAAACTGCTTGAATTATCGAAAGTATAAACTGTTACCTAACTAACTCATTAATCATATTGTTTGTACTGTTATTTTACCGTCAGTTATTAATTGTAAATATTTGTTGATGGAAATATTGCTATTTGGATAATACGGATAAATCACCCAATTCCCAATTTTCTTGATAACACTACAGGTTAGAGAGACCGGCTATACATAACAATTGCGATTTATATTAATGTGGTGTGTATTGAATCCAATGTTATTTAGCAGACCCTACGTGAGTCAATTACTGCTCTCTTTATGTGTGATCAAATGTACTGACTGTCGGCAGAATAGTGTGTATGATTGTGATTGGTAACAAAGTATTTCCTAAAGAATACGTTTTATACTTTAATCATAGGCAGTATCATTGCGTTTAGTATAAGTCTTAGTTCTGTTTAAATAGATAAAGCGCCACGTCCTAAAGGAACTGTTAATATTTCCCGAAAGCCAATAATATCTGTCAGAGATTAATTATTAACGATCTATCGAATAATACATTAGGTATACACTGCAACCTTACACTGTAATAATACAATTCAAGCATCCGAATTCAGTCTCCCGGGTGTAGATCCATCGGGTGAATGATCGCGCATGGGCTGACTTCGGCTAATGTTTTGCGTATTAGCATAAATTATTGTCGTATGCTAAAGTGGTTTTAATTAACGAAAAGACATATAAATTTTGGCAGGTTAAACTGCTAAAGGTCTTCGAAAGCGCGAACAGCCAGAACCGGTACTGCCTTAGGTCCGTAGGTCCAACTGCCAGAACCGGTACTTCTGTAGGTCCGTAGGCCTAACTGTCCTAACCGGTACTTCCCATATAAGTACATTAGTATTATTCGATTTTGATAGTTATATACCGGTAGGCCTTAATAATTAATCAGGGACTGCAGCCCTGGTTTTTTATTGAGATTTTTACTTATTTCTGTCAAGTTTTATTTGTTTGTAGGCCAGTATTGAACAGAAGGCGTGTAAACCTGATCAGATTGTACAGACGATTTGTAGGCTGAGCTGTTGTCTGATTGCTGTTAAAAAAATAATATTATTATTTTATATGTAACCTAGGAAATTAGCTACATTTTTTCGCTGCAGCTTTAAGAGTGTACATTGATTTAATATTATTTCAATACCCATATTACTACATCGGCATAAGATGCGTTGGCGTTGTATCACACATCTCCACATATCACACATCTCCACATAGATGTATCGCACAGTTTCGAAACTTCGCATAGTTATAACTGTATAAAGATCGTCAGTCTGCGTTTAGGAAAAATATTTTATGACAAAACAGGACAAGCGACGAGCGCAACGAGGCATATAATGAAGACGAGTACCTCGTTGACTAAATTATTATATAAACCACCTGGCTTCACATATTGATCGCATCCCTAATTATTATTATTATAAATATCGTCAGCCTGCGTTTAAGAAATATATTTAAATACAAAACAGGACGAACGCAAAGAGGCTTATAATGAAAACGAGTACTGCGTTTATTATATTCCTATAAACCACCTGGCTTTGCATATTTAACGTGCGATTGGAAATAAGTTCGTGCTACCCTTCCGTGGGTGGTAGATGTCCCGGTTATGTATTGGTGGTTGGGAAGGTTGGGGGGGGGGGGGATTAAAAGGGGTGAACACGTACTGTCCCCCTTTCTTTGATTGATTGGTGGTGTGGGTAAATTTCTCAAAACCTGATTTTGTGATACAGTCGCTCAATTTTAATTTGTATCTAATAACTGGGCCTCGTGCTGCGCGAAGGCCCCACGAACGTGTAGTAGTCTAGTAGAAGGAATAGTGCTCCTTCAATACATCTCAACAGACATCAATTCATTTGCCTGTGTGCCTGTAAAGGTTTGGACGTTGTCTTTGTTATGATGAAAATAATATAGTTTTGGTTCTGGTTTTTAATGTCTAACTTTCAACTTATTATTACGGTCTCCAAATATAACTTTACCGGTAATTAAATCTATTCTATTTCTCTCTCTCTCTCTCTTAATGAAAGTTACATGCAGTATTTAAGCAAGCTAGTGTTAGTGGTTTCTTGCAGCAGACATGTGAGATGTCACTCTGATAAATATCTGTTTAATTGACATCTACTGTATAAGGGCTATTATTGAGACTACGTCATCTGTTTTGCACATGAAATCAACATGCTGTATCTTAAGTAAATAAATAAGGTGTTTTGCTTTGTAGAAAGATAGGTAAAATGTCTCCACTAACAATTTTATGAAAATACTAAATTTGATTTTGTGAATAAATTATTTCTAAGCTTCCTTGACTATTGGGCATGCACTACACATCTCCCTCCATTAAGTTATGGAATAAGAATAACTAAAACTAAGAGTCAAAGAAATGTACTCGCTTTCCGCTTCTAGTAGTAATGATGTTTCGCGGTTGAGATTGTGATTTATTTTCTTTGTGAGTTTTACTATGTAATATCTTATGAGGTTTTAGTTTCTTGGTTGGAGGGGGTTTCTTATTAACGTTACCGGTATAACAAGGTTTTAAGCGGTCGATTGATATTCGTTGTTCTCCTCTAAGAGTTTCGATACAGAAATGTTTATCCGTTCTGCTGAGAACTGTAAATGGTCCTTGGTAAGGCGCTTCTAATGGTTTGCGGACCCGATCGATTCTAACGAAAACTTTGTCACAAGTCTTTAATTGTGGTGGTAAGTATGTTTTCAACTTTGGGTTGCTCTCTTGGTAATCAGGAGCTTTACTGTCTACAGTAAATCCTATTTCCGTTATATGCTTGTGAAGTGTCTTTACAAAGTCATAATTAAAAGTTGTATCTTTAGTAGTTAGTAAACAAGCTGGCAACAACGGCTGTGTTCCCGTTACCAATTCAAATGGAGATACATTAGTAACGCTAGATGGCGTTATTCTGTGACTGAAAATAACTATTGGTAAGGACTCTAACCAATATGATTTCCGTGCTTTGAGTGCAGCCTTTAAAACTTTATGGAATCGTTCTATTTTTCCGTTACTCTGGGGGTGGTAAGATGTGGTACGCATACGGTGGAAACCAATCAGCTTAGAGAGTTCAGCTAGTAATTCAAATTGACCACCGCGATCTGTTGTGAGGTAAAGGGGCACTCCAAATCGAGAAAACCAGACTTTTATAAATGCAGTCGCTGTGGCAACAGCTGTGATTGACGTAACTGGCTCTGCTTCTACCCACCCAGTGTGTCGATCTATGAACGTTACTACGTGTCGATATTGGTGCTCACCCATGACTAGTGGACCAATTATATCTGAATGGATATGTGTGAAACGTGGTGCCAAAGGAAATGGTGTTAGGGGTGTTTTTGTGTGTTGTATTACTTTACTTGCTTGACAAGATGTGCACAATTTACACCATTCCACTATGTCTCGTTTAGCATTTGGCCAAATATAACGATCAGTTATTATGCGTATGGTCGATTTAATTCCTGGATGTGACATGTTGTGTAGTTCATTGAATACTGTTCGTCTACATGAATCTGGTAGGATGGGTCTAGGGTATGCAGTAGTTACGTCGCACTTAATAACTTTACCATTTGCTAATGGAAATGTTTTAATATTTAGCGAATGATCTTCAGGAAGGATTAAATTGGCTGACTGTTGAGAGGCAATATCTTCCAATCCAAAAGAATCAATACTAATTGAAGCGATTTGACGTGATAAAGTATCAGCGACTATGTTACTTTCTCCTGCAATGTATTCAATGGAGTGGGTCACCAATGTAAAGGTTTGGACGTTGTCTTTGTTATGATGAAAATAATATAGTTTTGGTTCTGGTTTTTAATGTCTAACTTTCAACTTATTATTACGGTCTCCAAATATAACTTTACCGGTAATTAAATCTATTCTATTTCTCTTTCTCTCTCTCTCTTAATGAAAGTTACATGCAGTATTTAAGCAAGCTAGTGTTAGTGGTTTCTTGCAGCAGACATGTGCGATGTCACTCTGATAAATATCTGTTTAATTGACATCTACTGTATAAGGGCTATTATTGAGACTACATCTGTTTTGCACATGAAATCAACATGCTGTATCTTAAGTAAATAAATAAGGTGTTTTGCTTTGTAGAAAGATAGGTAAAATGTCTCGACTAACAATTTTATGAAAATACTAAATTTGATTTTGTGAATAAATTATTTCTAAGCTTCCTTGACTATTGGGCATGCACTACATCCCTACCATAACATATCATATATCCTTGATTTCCAATCACCTCTCACCACAATTATTATTAGTAATTAAAAGTTTCAATTCAGTTTGTCTTTCCGTTATCTGGTTATTCAGTTATTGCATTATTAATAAATAAATGTTTTAAAATATATCTTACGAAATATAGTTAATAATTAAAACTTGTCGCTAACATTCTCGCTATGGGGGTTTTAAGGGGGGGGTAGCGCATTTTCAGACCAAAAAGTCGAATTTTTGAAACATATCCTATCTGATGGAGAATTTAATGCTGAATCCAAATATGGAAACCGTTTTCCCATATCTTGCTTAGTTTTCGAGATATCTGGGATAGAAGATACTTGCTCCGATATATCGCGATATCGGTAAAGGAGATGAAGTTTGGGGTTTGCATTCAATTTCTGAATATTTCTGTGCTCAGTGGTGCTAATTGGATGTCTCCACGAGAAAGAGCACAACATTTTAATTGAGAAAATATTTTTTTATGATTATTGGACCTACTGATCAGTTTATAAGACAACTTCAACTCTCCGGAATGAAGACGGGACTCGAATAAGCGACTCTGCAGTCTTTGCGCGATTACACGGAATAGACTTATCGGTCATCGGGGATCTTCAAAATGTATAATCTCCAGTTCTAGTGGTCGTACGAAGATCGTTTTGGGCTCATTCGAAAGCTCTTTTCTCAGAGACCAAAGTTACCATTTGGTTTGGCAAACTCTTGAAAGCTGCCTGAGCAATCATAACTTGAACAAAATTTGCAAGGCATATTTTACCCAAATTCATGTTATGTTGCTTTACAACCATTTTGTCTTAAATCAAATGGTAACTTTGTTCTCCAAGAAAAGAGCTTTCGAATGAGCCTAAAACGAACTTTGTACGACCACTAGAACTGGAGATTATACATTTTGAAGATCTCCGATGACCGATAAGTCTATTCCGTGTAATCGCGCAAAGACCGCAGAGTCGCTTATTCGAGTCCAGTCTTCATTCCGGAGACTTGAAGTTGTCTTATAAACTGATCAGTAGGTCCAATAATCATAAGAAAATACCTTCTCAATTAAAATTTTGTGCTCTTTCTCGTGGAGACATCCAATTGGCACCACTGAGCACAGAAATTTGCAGAAATTGAATGCAAACCCCAAACTTCATCGCCTTTACCGATATCGCAATACATCGGAGCCAGTATCTTCTATCCAAGATATCTCGAAAACTAAGCAAGATATGGGAAAACGGTTTCCATATTTGGATTCAGCATGAAATTCTGCATCAGATAGGATATGTTTCAAAAATTCGTCTTTTTGGTCAGAAAATGCGCTACCCCCCCCTTAAGGGTTGCTGATTACATTTCTGATGTCAGTTTTCACGTTTACATAAATCTAGTCTGTCTGTCTGTCGGTCTTACTGTCAGTCTGTACTACTGTACTATGGTTGACATTACGCCATATACCTAACATTGATAATACAGTCTACAATACATCCTATCTACAGTACAGAATGGATTATTTCCCATGAAGAGCACTAAATGTCTTTAATACTATCCACCAGTATACCTACTCCAAGAGCCTTCCAATAAAACATGTATTCCAGCATGACGTCCACTGCACGTCTTAGTGCTGTCCATGGTGACATGCACTGGACGTCATAGGCTCTAAGGGGTTAAGCAACACGGTCCCTACTTCGCCCTGTCGACACCCCAGCCATTTTTCACCAATCCTTTTTTAGAGTTTTTAAATTTTTTTGGTATTGGTGTAAGTTCTAGAACATTAGTAGATATGTTTTTTATGATAGCTACCGGTAGTGTTTTTTTGCTAGCTAGTATTTTTAGAAATTATAAAAAATGTGAAAGTCCATGATATTTCAGGTTAAACTGTTGAAGAATATATTATTGACCAAAATAATTTCCAAAAATTTCTAGCTAGTAAAAAATACTAGCATTATACCATAAAAAATCTACTAAGGTTCTAGAACATTCACTAATATAAAAAAGCAATCAAAATCACAAAAAAATAAGGGTTAAAAAACTCATTCGGGACCCTTTTGCTTAAGGAGTCAAAATTGTAGAAAAAATTCCCGAAGTTTGCGACGTTTGCGAAATTAGCGACGTTTACAAAATTCGCGAAGAATCCGTCAGTTTCTGTGCCCTAATGGGTTCGTTCCAAAACAATCAAATCTTACACACTTAACACACACGAACTAATTTAAAGTGGGTATTAGTATGCCTGAATAATTAAATAGAAATGAAATTAATGAACGCTATTTCAACATGAAATCTACGGAATCTATACACAACACACGCACACTACTGAATTTAACAATTTTTATAGATTGCAACTTATATTTGGCTACCTTTTAATGGGTGACTAATTTAATTATTCACCCCTATATATTTGTAGCCTTTTTAATTTGTGCCTTTAATTGAATCAAACATTAAACTAAAATATATGTCACAATATTGGTCTGTCTGTAGCTGGTCAATGAATCTCTCATAAATTTGTTAATTAGTCGCTGCTCAGTCATTGAACATTTGAACACGTGCTGCTCGAAGACCCCACAACGTGTACTCCTCTTACAGCAAGCAGTGTTTGTATAGTAAGCAGAATGTCAATGTGTAGAGGAAATGAAAATTTCCCGTGGATAACATACATTTATTTAGTCGCTCAGTTTTAGCCCCTGTCTAATTATTAATTAAAACTAATAAATGAAAATAAACTAATATTTATTCTATTAATAATTACACAAACATTGTGTTTTACTCTTTATTACTCAAAATATATTCAATAGTAATAAATACAGTGTGTGATCCTACATTTATTTTTAAGTTCAATACGATTTTAAAATATTCCAGAGCCCATCAGCAGCCCACGGACGTTAACTATGTGCCGATGTGTGTGGATTTCATCTATTAGAGTTTATATTTTAAATATTATTTACGTCAGAGGCTGGCAATACAAGGTACAGTAGGAGGAGTGTAATCTTCCATCGATATCTATACCTTAATGTGGGGCGAGCCACGAAGTGAGTGAGCCTTAGCGTAGGGGTACCATTAATCAACCTGTCGTTCTGTGGGGCGAGCCACGAAGTGAGTGAGCCTTAGCGTAGGGGTACCATTAATCAACCTGTGGGGAGAGCCACGAAGTGAGTGAGCCTTAGCGTAGGGGTACCATTAATCAACCTGTCGTTCTGTCGCGTTTTTTTTTCAGTATTTTATTTTAAACGTTAATAACTCGGCCAATCCTTGATGAAATCTATCCAAACTTGGTACACATGTTGTTTGGCAAAAGTTTGAAAATTTTCCAATTAGAATTTGCGTGGGGCCTTCGTGCAGCATCAGTGTAACTGTTATTGCAGTTATAATAAATTTATTTATCCAAATTTAAAATGCGTTAAATTATTATTACTGTAGGATAAATCAGCTGGGTTTCTGACAAATTTTGCAATACATTGGGGCTCTCTGCCAATCTGCATGTACCATGTGTACCGGTACTGTCAGGCTGTACTCAATCCCTGAATCGAGATTCCTGGAATCAGTCAATACTGCAATACTGGTCAGCCGGTACCATACACTGCAGACATGCCATATCATGTAATCTAATTAAACATGGCCCCGGCAACCCTTGCGGTGATTATAGTTTAGGCCTAATTAGCCCAGTACCGGCACCGGTAATAATAATATAATAGTTTAGATAGTTACCGCTAATCATTCAGTCATTGGCACGGTACACCGTATTGCTGTACTGCCGTTGTAGTGCGCACCGTAGGTACCACCCTACTACCGGTACCGGCTGACCGGTGGCAACTAGCACTTCAGCACTTGCACAGCAACAGCAGGTTTGCGCGGCAGTAAAGATTGAAAGTCTGGAAGCTGGCAACCCTAGGTATTATTATTATAAAGAGCGTCAGCCTGCGTTTAATAAATATATTTTAATACAAAACAGGTCGAACGCAAAGAGGCTTATAATGAAGACGAGTACTGCATTGATTATATTCCTATAAACCACCTGGCTTTGCATATTGAACGTGCGTTTGGAAATAAGTTCGTGCTACCCTTCCGTGGGTGGTAGATGTCGCGGTTATGTATTGGTGGGTGGGGGGAGGGGGGGGGGGGGGGTGCAGATTAAAACGGGTGAACACGTACTGTCCCCCTTTCTTTGATTAATTGGTGGTGTCGGTTAATCTCTCATAACCTGATTTTGTGATACAGTCGCACAATTTTAATTTGTATCTCATAACTGGGCCTCGTGCTGCGCGAAGGCCCCACGAACGTGTAATGAACTGAACACTACACAAACTTTATGCTGAGTCTAGTCCATTCTATACATCTTAATGTATGACAGGATAGAGAAGAAGTAGACCAGCACAAGCATAGTCTGAGTCAGTCCACCTTCCAGACATCAAAGTAAGCGCCGATTTCCAAGTAAATTCCTAATGAAATCCAAGTCAAATCCTAAGTGCCTCCAAGTCTGGAATTTGGGCTAAATTTAATTTCCAATTAAATCCTAACTCCAATAGTAGTAAATCAGTGACTTGGATCCTAATAGGATCCTATTAGGAACCAATACGACGTTATTTGAAAGCGGTACTGTACTAGTTGTTGCTAAACTCGTATTCATAGAATTTAGTCTTACTTAAGTTAGTATTAGCTGTAACTTAAATTTCTAGTCACATGAAGATGTGACTAAGTTGGTAAGAACGCTTACTTATTCTATGTTGGCCTTCATACATACAGTATGGTTATTATGTTACTGACGACTCTGTCCACATTATACTCTCTCTTGTTTTTCTAGCATTCTGTGTTCATTGCAAATGTGTTGTTGCAGAGAAACTGTCAAATGTAACGATATAAAGCTTGTTGTTTTTTAAACATATATCCGACTTAAATTTTCAAATTTCAACTCACATTCTTGAATGGTGAGATTGCTCCCGAACGGTCCGCGTCCGTTGAAAAATGTGTTTCGCTAAAGAATTCTACCATTCGAAAATTTTCGCAAGATGAAAAAGCGGTAGCGTTCCCACTTCATTATTTTCATCTCTATTACCGAATGTAAATAATGGTATTCGATAATGGTAGCCAATTGATTTATCGCCTTACTAACTGACTAAAAATAATAATTTTTCACTATAATTTTAACAGGAAATCACTAAAAAAATATTCAGTTTCCACAATTGGCTGGAAATGCCTCTTGCATTATCGAGGCACTGAATTACACGCCACCGATACCAGTAAAAGAACTTTAACAAGACAATGTGATAGCATGGTCAGCTGACACGCATGCGTATTTTTCCCAAATGTTTTAATCCAAGTCCGTATTCGTGCTGATTCCATCTCTCGTAACAACACTGAATTATAATGATTACACCGACATCCTGGGATATATGAAATTGTTTCCACTAAAATCTATTAATTATAAATTATTGGTAAAATGTGGGAAAGGGCATGTTACAGTGCCACTAATAATGAAGGGATTTTATTACAACAGGCCGTATCAGATTTATTTTTGATGAAAATATATTTTAGTGATAATTATATTGAGTGGAGGAAATAATATATTTGATAACGAAAAAATTTACTGGAAAACAGGAATTGTTTTAGTGACCAATAAAATTAATGGGTTTTAATGTAGACTACCAGTACAAGTAAAACAGTAAACATAGAGACATGCAGGGCATAACTACCGACCTTAAGTTGAAACTGAGAGCTTTTTGATAAACATGAGTTAAAGTACCGGCACTGCTACTAACTAATAGGCTAGAACTAAGTTTAGTAACCTTTTATGAATACTGATATTTTTTAAGGGCTAGTTGAAACTAAGTTAAGTCAATGCTCTTACTAAAATCAGTTGTTTTTAGTAACAGATAGCTCTTACTAAACATAGTTGCAGCTCTTACTAAAAGCTGTCACTAAGTACTGTAGCTGTAACTAATACTAACTCTATGAATACCGCCCCTGATCTGCGACCTATATTTTGGCGGTAAATTCAAATCTGTTTTAACATTGAATACATGAATAGAGTAAGACTAATGTAATTCATTGAATCAGAATAAATTATTTCTTATCGGTTTAACTCACTCATCCGTTAATGTTGTTGATTTATCTATTCTGGGACTTCGAGCAGCATGTGAACAACTAAACCAGCACGTTAACTAGTCTGGGGCTTCGAGTAGCACGTGAACAACTAAGCTGACTGGTTAACAAGTCTGGGACTTCGAGCAGCACGTGAACAACTAAGCTGACTGGTTAACTAGTCTGGTACATGTCTGGGACAGATATAGCAGTATAGGCAGATGCATTATACACCTATTGTTATTACAGTAGGCCTACATGCGATATATATCAGTTCCCCGCTATATTATTATAATTATAATGTTCTGATGTAATTATATATAACTGATACAAACAAATAATAAATGTTCTTTACATTTACAGCTAGAAGTTAAGCCAAATCCCCCGACCCCCCCCCCCCCCCCCCCCCCTTCTCAATTTGCAATTTTGCTCGAAGTCCCAGACTAGTGAACAAGTCAGCTTAGTTGTTCCCGTGCTACTGGAAGTCCCAGACTAGTTAACCTGTCAGCTTTGTTGTTCAAGTGCTGCTCGAAGTCCTAGACTTCCCTAGTAGCACACCAACGTTCACCTCACGTTTAAGATAGTTCTAATAACGTGGATAACGTTGTTCTGATAACGTTCCAGGTGCGTTCACTGTACACGTTCATCTAGGAAGGGATTTGTCCCGCTCACAAAACGTTGATTCGACGTCATCTTATAAACGTTAGATATTCGTTCTAAAATGGTCCGTTCAACTAATTATTTAACGAACTCCTTTTGAACGGCTTAATATTTTGAAAAGGTTCAATAATGCTTCCTTCCAACGTTCAAAACTGTTGGTTTGAACTGTGCTTGAACTAAAAGTGTGGTTCAAATATATAATTTCGAACGAATATTTAACCACTGCTGAATAGCTGTCAATCATTCACTATTAAATGATAATATGGCAAAATGCCCCCCCCCCCCTGGCACCGCTGTTAGTGTAACGATTTGTGAACTACAGGATTGCAGCAAAAGTAAATCAACTGAACATGAAAACAAACATTTGTTGAAATAAGACTACGAGTTTATATTGAATATTACCACTACTTACTTTTATCCAAAAATATAGCGAATTTACCGAACATGAGAAACATGGAAAGAAATATAACAAGGAGATAAATCAAATAGGAAATACATAATATATCATTAACGTAAAAGTTAAATAGATAAGTCTAGAGTTAATTATTACAGAGTGGGAGTACTGTATAATGATATCTTTCTCTAGGTAGCATTCCTTCGTTTTCTCCTGAATTTTGTAGCTAGTTGAATCCCCACACTCACTCCATCCATAATAAATAGCATTTCCCAGCTGTAACAAAAATAAAATTTATTTAAAAATTAAAAAATTATAAGAAACATTTTATGCACTACTTTACTTCAAAAAAAGGAAGGAGCCGATTATATAATTATACCTACTGTAATGAATAGCATGTTGAATAAGTCACTTTTACTTCAAGTGATATACTGTTAGTAGGCCTATACTTTTATAAACTGTATACTCTTGCATAGATATGAAACTGAATCTTTCTAATGTGATGCTCATTTATACATACATGTATACTATAAATATACATGTAATATATATATACCGCCTCCGCTTTGCAGGACATTGCTTTCGCCGTGAGTACCAGCGAGTCTGTGCACAATCTTGCGCTTTGACACCTCATGACTTTCTTAAGACGCCTCTTAAAGGACATTGGCCTTGGAGATGCTGATAATTATGGGGATAGGGAATTGCGGCGGTGGAATTTTGCACAGTATTTAACCCGGCATATCATTCTTTGCATGCTGCTTCACAGTAAGCCAATTGAAGGTTGCATGGTGGTGGAACAAATTTTTGTAATAGATAGATACTTACATACCGCATTATATACTTGAGAGATTCAACCAGTAGTATATGTTTGTAGTCCCTCGCATCAAGGTCACCCATAGCCCATCATTACCATCCATTTCTAGTACTGCATCCAATCAGAAGCCACCATTTCAACCTTTACCAGTGGTCGTTATTATTTCATCCAATCAGATGCCAGCATTTCAACCGTAACCATGGTAACTTCTCATGTTCCCGCATCTTCCGCTAGAGGCGTTATTAGTCACCCAACGCTAGTACTGCATCCAATCACAATCCTTTATTTTACAGGCGCTACGAGTGTCCGAAGTATCGCAAAATTAGCAAAAGCCGCAAACATCAAACCATCTCAAGCTCAGAAATGGTTGAGCGGGCAAAAGACATACTCCCTTCACGCACCACGTAGACATCATTATCCAACATCTAAAATATTTACGGGAGGGTTAAAAGATATATATATGATAGATCTGGTGGATATGCAGCAATATAAATCACAAAATAATAATTATAACTATATATTAACATGTAGTGATGCCTTTAGCCGGCTTGCTTTTGCCTATGGTATGAAGACAAAAACAGGTATTGAAATTATTAGTATATTGCAAAATATATTCCAGAAAGGTAAACCAAACAGAATCGCGGTCTGAGTTTCTAAATAAATCTGTAAGAAAATATTTAGATACTATTGGTGTACGTTATTACGTAATGTACTCTGTGAATAAGGCGGCTATTGTCGAGAGATTCAATAGAACATTAAAAACAAAGATGTTCAAAATTTTCACGCAACGGGGAAATAATGTTTGGATAAAAATTTTACCGAAGCTTATTTTTGCTTATAATAGGTCATTTCATAGGACTATACAAATGACTCCCATTGAAGTTAATAAATTTAATGAAACTGAATTAATTAATAGATTATATGGGAAATATAGACAGATTAATCACAAGAAAATAAAATTTCAAGTTGGAGATACAGTACGTTTATCTATCGCGTGTACTGCTTTTGCTAAAGGCTATCGAGAACAATGGACACATGAATTATTTATTATTCATTGGGTCAGATTGGATAGAGTACCAGCGGTAATGTTCGATATTAAGGACAGCGCTGGTGCTATAATAAATGGTTCATTTTATTCATACGAACTCCAAAAGGTCCACCCGAGTAGTAATATTTATCTTCCGATTGACAAAAATATTGGCAAACTTAAAGAACGTGTGCGCAATGGGAAAAAAGAATATTTAGTCCGATTCATTGGATCCAAAAAACAGTCGTGGGTACAGCATATTCAATAAGTTTAGGTTTATACTGTATATTGATTCATTGCGTGAATAATGGTCACATATGACCGTAATTAATCAATATTAACTCTAATGATATTACTATACTATACTGTAAGTCTAATATCTATAGTTCATTCGCTTTAAATAAAGCTAGTAAAATATTGATCCCTCACATATACTGTAGAAGTGGTAATGAACGCAGTGACAGATGTCTATAATTTAACATTATACAGTATGTATAAGGAGTCAAGTAGAGAGAGCTTAAGCGAATAATGGTCACATATGATCGTAATTAATCAATATTAACTCAAATGATATTACTATGCTGTAAGTCTAATATCTATAGTTCATTCGCTTTAAATATTGATCTCTCGCATATACTGTAGAAACAATGAACGTGGTCACAGATGTCTATAGTTTAACATTATACAGTACAGTATGTACAATGGAGTCAAGCAGAGAGAGCTTAAATAATAATAATAATGGCTGTAGATACATATATCACTCTAGTTTCAGATAGCTCATTAAACACATATCCCAATAATAACCCTAGCGAGTTTACTGTTGATTTAGCCGAAGAATTATATATTGGTTCAAACGCTAAAATTGGACTTGCCGAGATTCAATATCAAGCAACATACAGTAATATTACTTTGCAAACTCAAATCTCACTGTCAATCGGGGTAGATGCAAAAGATGCCAAATTATACAGTTTATTTCCTGGTATGCATAGCTCTATTCAAGTCATTATTGATGATATAAATAAACTGTTTAATTCTGAAGCGAAATATAGAGATTTCGAATTCATTTTTAATACAAATAATTCTAGAATTAAATTTAAATTTCCTAAAAAGTTGAAAAAAATACAATTAAGTCTACGCGGTGATTTAATACAAATTCTAGGCTTAAAACAGTTATTGGATCAGAATCATCCAGGTATTCCGAATTGGGATATATACAGTACCACTACAGTGGATGAATTAAGCAATATAGAACAGCCGATATTAATTTTAAATTATAGTGGACCAAAAATTTCGGAAATTGGGATTTTAGATTTTCCAGATCCTACGAATATTACTCGTAATAAAGATACAATCTTCATATATACAGATATTATTGAGAGCTCTTTTGTTGGTGATGCTTTAGCTCCGCTCTTAAGAACCTGTCCTTTAACACAATTAAATCGAAAATATATTAATCACGAATACGAGAGCATTTGCTATTACTCATTGTTGAATAAAAAACTAAAAACAATCTTAATTACTTTACGTGACGGACAAGGTGAATTAATTAATTTCAACGGTGGTCGCACTGTTATAACACTTAAGTTAATATGCGGTGGAGATGGATGAATTCTATGTTAGGCTACCAAGTAACTCGTGTCCAATTGATTTTCCCCGTAATACCGGTAGTAATTATCAGATCAATTTCCATGGTGCCTTACCTATAAATCCAAACGAAAACTGGGTGGTAGGTATAAAAAGTATATTTTACTTAGCCACGTTAACATCCATGTATAACAATGTAGAGAATGTTATTTTATTAAAAAAAGGGAAAAAAAATTTTGAGGATACACTTCCATCCGGTTTGTTCTACAGTATTAATGACATTATAGATTATTTTAATACTGGGGCGTTGAAAGATAAATTACAAATAGTTGAAAATACTCAGCAAAATAGGTTGCAATTTATTTTAGGGAAAACTGTACGAGAGTTATTTATAGGTCAACAATTAGCCTATTATTTTGGAATTACTGAAAATAATCTCGGTGCGAATTTAAATCCAAATTTTAAAATTATTTTGAAGACGAAAAATAATATAAAGGGTTATTTAATAAAGATTATCGGAAATGAAGAAAAAGCTTACCAGAGGGTATTTTTATGTCCTCAACCACCCAATTCTATTCCAGAACCTAAGTCGATGAATATATTAATGATTGAATGAATATATTAATGATTTTGGTTTAGCTTTACTTCGTCGCGTGGCGATACCTGATGACGTGAAATATGGTAGTGTAATAAATAAAGAATTTGCCAAGGATACAATTCATTATATCCCTGTAAAAAAAATCATATAAGATAACATACATTCATATTGAAATAACAGACAAAGAAGGAAAAGATTTGAATTTTGAATACGGTACAACTTCTATTACCTTACACTTTAAAAAAATAAATTAAAATGGATTCCGATTTATTTCAAAGATACAGTAAACCTCAATATGGCGGTGCAGACTCTAATCTTGCTGTTTTTAAAGGTGGTAGAAGTACGAGAGGCTCGACGCAAGTTCCTGTTTTTCGAGGTGGATCATATATTGACCCTTACGGTCAACAAATTGGTGCATTTGGTCCAAACTTAAAACAACGTCGATTTCAACGTTATCGCAGAGGTATGCGGACAAATCAACACGGAGAAGGTATATTTACAGACGCTTTATCTACATTGAAAAAATTTGGAAAGCCATTAGCAAAAAACGTTTTACAAAAAGCTTTACCATTTACCACAAAATTTATGAGACAATACGTAATACCAAAAGGTAAGCGGGTCTTACATCAGCAGGCTAATACGGTTATTAATAAAGCATTAAATAAAATGAAACCATCAACAAGATCAGTTGTAGAAAAAGTTTATAGAGATTTAAAGCGACCGACTAGACCAATGTCTATGAACATACATCATCGTCATAGTAAAAATAGAAAAATAAAAAAAGGCAAACTGAAACACTGCGAAAAAAGTATTTTTTAATAATGTCAATTATTAAGGAATTAGATTTATTTTCTACACAGCCAATGCAGACTGAATTTAAAGCAAAGCATTATGAAACAATTTACCCAGTATCTAATCTCAGAAGCGAGTCTAGGGAAGTCACGTTTCTTGTACCGAGATCCAATGAATTCTATACGAAACTGCAAGATGCGTTATTAATTACAAAATGTACTGTACAGTAGGATAGACGACTTGAAAACTCACATATTTATATGTTGAATTACCCTTCTGGAACTATGTGGAGTGATATTAAAATAGACCTTAATGAGAAGCAGGTTGAAAATAGCAATAACCATTATTTCTACAAGTCGTACTTATCCAATTTACTATTTACAACATACGAAACAAAAAATGGGCTACTGGGGGCAGGCGGCTTTCGTCAGCCTTTATCCGAACACGGAAATGAAATTAATCCCGGTGCGCATCCTATTGGCGATGCCTTTAGTAAACAAATGCAATTTGTAAGTGGATTGATGATAGATTTTGATACTGAAAGTAAAATAATACAACCGGGGTATGATTTAAGAATGCATTTTAGAAAAGTATCAAATTCGTTTATTTTTAAAATCACTCCAAACGCAAACGCTGTGACAAATCTTCGGCTAGAATTAGATGAAGTAAAGATCCTAATCCCTAGAATGGAGGTTAATCCAGTAATAGAAAGCAGCCATCTAAAAGGTTTAGAGAGCTACAATATTGAATATCAATTTCAAAAAAAAGAGGTTACTACATTTACTATTCCCGCTCAAACCACAAATTACACCCAAACAAACATATTTGATGGTAAAAAACCCAAATTAGTTATTATCGGTTTTATAACAAATAATTCATATTCGGGAGAATTAACTAGTAACCCATTGAAATTTGAACATTTTAACCTTAAACGCGCGGAGCTGATTGTAGACAGTCTTCCAGTAGGTGGTGTAATATACGAGCCTAATTTTACAGATGGAACATTTATTTTTGAGTATACTCAATTAATGAAGAACATTAATACATATATTAACGGTTATGGAGGTAATAATATAGACCATGAAACCTACTTAGGTAATTGCCCACTCATATCCTGAGACCTAACTGCCGACGGTTATGTTAGGGATCCCCAACCATCAATATATACTAACGGACAATTAAAATTAAGATTTGCCAAACCGTTGGTTGAGACCATAAATGTAATCGTTTTTAATATTTATGATCAATCATTAAGTTTAAATAGCAGGAAAGAAATACATATCGATTAAGTATGTTATCTACAGAGGACCTTGATATGTTTCCAGTGGGTGGTCACTATTTGGGGGCGTTTCCATCTAATAAATTACCTAAATTAGATAATAATAAGCGAAGAGACTATGGGTTAATAGTAAATACCGATAAAGCGCATCTACCAGGTGTTCATTGGGTGGCTATATATATACGAGATAATGAAGCTGAATTATTTAATTCGTTTGGTCCAAAATATCCAAACAGATGTATTGAAAAATGGCTTGAGAAAAATTCAGCAGCAAGGTGGTGTACTACTCGCAGGCAATTTCAAGACCCTAGAAGGACCACATGCGGGTTATACTGTCTTTATTACTTGGTAAATCGAATTCACACAAACTATCCAATAACAGCGTTTACAAATAATTTGGAAATAAATGAAATAATATTATATAAATGGCTTGTTAATTATTATAAAATAAACCAACTTGCGTTGTAATTAATCATTTAACTTTTGTTTATCTAAATATATTATTCGATAAAATGGATAATATTATTTTTGTTGATTTTCAATATTATAAGATAGACAATAAGGAATATCCGGTAGTATTTAAAGAATTTGCTATATTCGATTCTAAATACAGTAAAACTAATATAAAGACGTTTTTAATTAAAGGACCTCCTGATATTAACTTATCGGCATTAGATGAAGCCCACGTAAACAATTTACGCAATATTACATCGCATTTACCTTGGGATTACGGTGACATTTCGCAAGATGACTTTAAAAAGTACATGAAGAGACAATTAAAAAATAAATATAATATATATGTATTCGGGTTGATGAAAGCCGCAATATTAAATACCCAACTTGATGTTTACGCTCCAAAATCGATGAACAAATTGGGAATATTTCGACTATATTACAATTATTTAACTCCATGCCCCTTCCACGATAAATTAACTACTGTAGAAGATAAATGTAGTTTTCGATGGTGATAGCTGCTTGAATTACTGCTCAGCGAAAAGGATTGGAGGGTATGTAATGAAGCGATTAACTGAGACAGGTGATAAACAGAAAGAAATAACTGCGGTGAATGATGTACAGTAGGTTTACTCTAAGCTTCTAATGTGATGGGATATAATATAATTTTATTTTGGTGATGATCTTGATGTTAATATAAAAATATAATAAAATATAATTTTTTTTACAACAAGTTCTCTAAAAAAGAATCAATTGCGCTAGGTAAACCATACACATTTAACAATATGATATAGACGTAACATGTACAGTAAGTATTCTCGATATCATTCTAATATAGTTGTAATGGTATTGCGAAACATCCTATACATCGCAAACTAATAACACATACAGTAGTTGACTAGTGATATAACTTTAGTAATATTAGTCAGAAATGCAACATAATCTGTATATGATGTAATGTTAACCTGTTGGTACCGGTACTGTTAAATTCAATAATTTATTATAGGCTTATCCACAACTGTCATCCACTTTATCAGTACCGGTAGTGTTTTACTCTTCCAACACTGTAGTCGCGGTCTACCGGTATCAGTACAGCATTAATCTGATGCAATAGTATTTGTTTTTTTTCACCTATAAGGATACTGCAGTCTACCCGAACCTTGATTAGCATACTGCAGTCATGACCTGGATTGCACGCATAGGTCTCACATGTAGGGATTAGATCACCTAGCCAAACAATACAGTACTGCAGTACTTTCACTGTTGTTGTAACAGTATAGTCAGATAGAGCATACTGATTTCCTTCTATTAGCATTGTTCTGCAGTACCGGTACTACAGTATTAATGTAACAGTACCTGCAGTAACAAACTAAGCCAATGTATACAATATCGTGAGCCAGTTACAATCAGATGTGTGTGCAGTCAGCCACCCTGCAGGGATGCAGTCAACCTCGCAGCCCCTATCCACAACTGTCATCCACTTTATCAGTACCGGTAGTGTTTTACTCTTCCAACACTGTAGTCGCGGTCTACCGGTATCAGTACAGCAGTAATCTGATGCAATAGCATTTGTTTTTTTTCACCTATAAGGATACTGCAGTCTACCCGAACCTTGATTAGCATACTGCAGTCATGACCTGGATTGCACGCATGGGTCTCACATACAGGGATTAGATCACCTACCCAAACAATACAGTACTGCAGTACTTTCACTGTTGTTGTAACAGTATAGTCAGATAGAGCATACTGATTTCCTTCTATTAGCATTGTACTGCAGTACTGGTACTACAGTATTAATGTAACAGTACCTGCAGTAACAAACTAAGCCAATGTATACAATATCGTGAGCCAGTTACAATCAGATATGTGCGCAGTCACCCACGCTGCTGGGATGCAGTCAACCTCGCAGATAGTCACGCAGTCAGCCTCGCAGCTACTGTCAGCTAGGCACGCAGTCAGCCTGTGAGAGTCATGCTTATTCAAACGAGGTTAGTTTTCCCTAACTACCGATAGATCGATTGAAAAATAATAATGTTTAATTTTCACCTTCTAATTACCAATATATTCTACACCTAAAGTCACAACACCAAACATTAATAAATAATTAACCAGTTTACTAAATATAGGGTAATAAATGTGAAATTTGCTAGGTGAACACATTAAAGTACATTTACCGGTATGAAAGCAGCAAATGACTACGGTATTATTTATTCTTATTTTGCAATTATTAAAAATTTCAGGTTCATATATAACTTGAAGTTGTACATTATCAAAGACAACATAAAACCCGGTATTGTTTATCAATAACCTATAGACTCTAAAAATATAAGTACATAAATTAATAGATTTTAAAATCAAATTAATACTTGTTTTATCAAATACATGCTTTTTTACTTTTTGGAAATTATACTTACTACCTAATAATGTAATACGACCATTTTTAAATATTAATAATATGGCACCAAATATCTTATATATAAACTGATTTGGTTTGAGTATGTGTTTGCCAGATAATTGATTTTTTAATTCTTTCAAATTAATCGCTGACACTTGCTGGCAACTTACATTCTTATTAACTATCTGATAGTTCATTGTTTGGCTCCCGATAAATAGGTATATTTTTTTTTTAATTGGTTTTACAACCTTTGTTTGATAGTGACCCCAGGGAAGTGAATGATTTTTATTAACCCAATAAAGTTTATCGACAAATGCGCTGAGAACAAACTTATCTCGTGCTACAGTGTACACTTTGTGTAATTGACTCTGAAATTGATGCGTTTCCTTGGAAATTTCTTCGTTATCCTTATATGCTCTTAAATAATCTTCGTGGCAAATTTTTTTATCCACAACAGCTCTTGTTATTCCTTTCGCTCTACGAACATTTTTGTTATTCCATTCCAAAATTGAATATAACTTTGGACGTAAAAATACTGCTTGTTTAATCTCTCGTGAGCACAACTCGTCTTTACAGTAATAGAGTCTGGATTTATTTTTATCGCTGTAGAGAGGGTGATCCTTGGGGTAATTAGAGGTATCTAAAATATTATTTTTAATTAATGCTTTTAAGAAATTACTCTGCGATGTATTATAATAACAACCTATTAATGAGTCTGTATCTGATGCTACAATTTCAATTCGGCAGTTTAATTCTTTCTCAATATGTAGTAATTTATCGTAGTACAGCTCATACATATCAAGTTTCGCTAAATCCAAGACAGTACTACCTACATAGACTGGTTTATCTAGTGTCACGCTGTCTTTCACTAATAAGTGTCCCAATAAGGAATTGTTATAAATCATGAAATTTTCGTGATTTATACGTTTCACCAATTGATCACATTTTACTTTGGTATTCGCGATACGGAAATTACAGCGATCTCGTATCCTCTCTATTGACTTACCGAATAAAGAGTTATTAAGCAGCTTTGCGACAGCTGTTTCAATGTAACTTTTTGCTAGTCGTCTTTGATTAATATTAAAATCTATATAGGGTTTAAATACAAAGTCTTGATGGAAAGAATACAATTTATGGAGCTTAGTAACAATTAAACCTTGTTTTATATAAAATTTTAACAGTTTTAAATTTACATGATAGAATTCTTTATCGAATTGTGTCAACATAAGTTATGGTGCACACATCTTATACTTACTATTAGTACCTCTTTGTTTACATACATTATTAAATTGATCTTTCATATATGGTGAAAGCATTGTCTCATTTATACTTAAATGTTCTGGGGCTAAGGGTAGTTCTAATGTACGATCATGAATATCTTTGGGATATTTCAAATCGCAAATTAAGAAAAACCCAATATCTCCTTCAGTATCAAGATTTGTTAAATAGTTTATTAGTTCTTCTGGAGCAGCATTCTCTAAATATGTAACGTTGAGTTGTTCAAAACCTGAAACAGGTAGCTTTTTACTTAAATTACCCGAATACAAGGAATTAAAATCTATATTGAAAATATGACACTCTTCCTTGCTTGGATCATAATTATCAGTATCTGGTATATTTGATTCTATGTAATGCTTTCGACAGAATGAAATCCCTCCTCTAATAGATGCTTCAAAATCTCTATATGTTTGGTAATCTTTTATTAATGCTAACTTACATTTATTGTATTTCAGGGTGCAATCATAAGTGAAAGCTGCGATACTGCAATAATAAACTACTTCTAATTCATAGTGTTGTCTACATACTCTCCTAAAGTTCTCAAATATATCAGCGAGGAGACAAACATCGAGTTTTAAGTATGCTAAAAGATAATCCTTGAGATTTGAACAGTCAAACTGACTCCATGATGCGTTGGCAAAACTATATTCCTCGGGTGTACAGGTATTTTGTGTTAATTTACTATAAAATTTGTCTATTGATGGTAATTTCGAATCATTGAATTTATTTAAATCTGTCAGATACTCGTAGGGAAATATACCTTTTCGTTTAATTGTTGCATTATTTAAATTCGGATAAAAATATTTCATTTGCTGTTCAGTAATTGGTAGAACTGATGTTATATCCTCGCTGTCTATATCCTTTGTTGAACAATCAACTAAAGTACTTAGGGAAAAGGATAAAAATTGATATGTGTCTAAGACACGTAGCTCGATTATTGTTTTTTGATCTTTCACCGGTATATGTATACTTAGTGAAATATACCTTTCAGAATTTTTAGGGATCACCTTTATATCCCAATCAGAATATCTGTTATTGGTAAACCCAACTTGTAAAAGAAAATGCAAATTGTAGTGATTGCAGTTGTGTGCAGTAAGTATATACATGTGTCGTTTCAACGATAAAGAGCGGTTACATGCGTTACAAGCGGCTGCTATATAGTTACCAGTAATATGTGAGTGATGTTTGTTTTTCTCAGACTTATCCTTAAATAAAACATTGCAATAAAAGCAAGTTTTAGCTTTCCAAAAACTTAACTTATCTACATCATTAAGTATCATCTTCTCTCTCGTGTGAGTTTCTGACCACTTATATAATTGGGTGATGTCATTATATACAGAGTCTAAAAAGTCTTGAATACAGTTGTTGTCGATTGTTTTTGTAAAGGTCTTCAAATAAAATTTTGGTGGATTGATTAATTCGCTACTAGGGACAACTAAATAACTTACAGCGCATGGAATATGATTCTGAATAAATTTACTGTTGCTGGCTGGCTCCAAAATAGATTCTATGTCAAAATATATTACAAACAATGCTGGTAATGTTCTGTCTAAATTTCTAAAGCTAATGTGAGTTCTTTTTTCAGATGGTAGCTTCTCAACTTGACTTTTTCCTCGATAACAAGCAAGACGGTGAAATTCTAGAACATCCTTGCTATAGAAATGAGACAAATACCGTTCACAACATTTCCTACATCTAATATGCTTACCTCTTGTATTCATCAAACGATTCAAGTTAGTTATGCAAACATAATGTGATTGTTTACTCGTATTCTTATTTTTTACAAGTAATATATTCAATAACTCTTTATCTGGAGTGATTTTACTAAATGGTGCCTGTCTTAATATAGATACTCGATTGTTGTCGTAGAGTAATAAATTAATTATATATGCTGAATTCTGTTTTTCAAAAAGTTTAATTGCAAGCTGCCATTCTGTTGGATAATCTTTGTTCCCGTTGTCAAAAATAAAATGATTCATGTAATCTGTGTACTGCGAAGTACGGTTTTTGTTTATCTTCACTTTCCTGCTAAACTTTGTGGCTATAATAGCCCATTTGAAACAGTCATTATCAGTCGTTTGTATATTTATAACACATCGTTTACTCGATAGAGCCTTAGGTAACTCCATATAACCATGACCTTTATATTCCAGTGACTTAGACTTGGATTCAGCTACTTTAATTTCCACTCTTAATAAAGATTCAACGCGCCACCCTGAGCCACGAGTGTTAAACATGGCCATTTTTTGCATTAATTTTTCTAGTACATACTCAAACCAAATATAGAAACTTTCATGTGAATCTACGGTATTAACTGCACCACCTGAAGAACTAAAATAGAAAGTTTCTTCTTGGTCACCCTCTGAAAAATGTGATCGATACATGAATATATTCACACCTAGCCAGGGTCTAAGTACATTCATTTCGCTAAGTTTTCCTAATAATAACTTTTCAATATGAGGCAGAATTTTTAGTATCGATGAATGAATATCAGGAAAATCTTCATCATTCGGAAGATTGTAAACATAGATTTCTAAACGGTTATCATGTGCGGCTCGTTCGAGGCTAAAAATTGATGGACCTTGACCAGATTTCAGTCTTTTTCTAGATGCGACAGTATTGTTTTGGTTCCGTCGTGGTGGTCTAACATGATAATAACGTTGGTGACAGTCGTGACGTAAATAATTCTCATATAAATACTCTTTATTACAAGTAGGGAAGTTTTTTCATACACGCAAAACTTCATTTCTTTACAACCCGTAGTTGATTCATGTCGTTTGCAAATTTCTTCACGTGAACATTTCACTTGACAATTAAAACAATTGTATTCTTGAAAATGTGATTTCAAGTGAGTTAAATAATTTCGTTTAGAAATTTGAAGAGGACAAAATGGACATTTTAATTGTTTATCCATCTCTTTATTATCCTAAAAATAATTTAAAATTAATATGAATATTGTTATATATATAATCAAAAAAAAAATTCATAAGCTACTCAACACAAATAAGATATAATATCTAAACTTTAATTAATTTAATATTTTCAGAATGAGCTCGATTGAATCAGTTGAGCTCTTTATATATATTTCAAGTTTCTACTTATACCAACCAATCATAAATAACAGTTACATTGGAAACTAATATCATAAATAAAGTTGCTTTTACAACTGAATTCTTTATAATAAAATCAAGTCTAAACCAAGATGTGCATAATGCGTTTTTAATTTTCATTGATAAAGTAGGTTTTACATGCTAATGTTTTATTATAATATCAGGTAAACTCATGCATTTACATGCGAATGTTTTATACCTAATCCCATGCTCACATTAAATATAAACTATCACCAATATTTACTCAATAAAGTCACCTTTACATGCAAATACTTTATAATAATTATGCTTTATGTTAAAAAGTTACCTTTACTAGTCAGTGTGAAACTGAAAAAAAAAGTCTCTAGTTAATAATAAATCAATCTGATACTGCTTTTATATGTTCCTTATTGTAATCTGCTACCTCTTCACTTGCTTTTGTAACTTTTCTTTTCTTTGTAGGTATAGAATCATTGTTGGGATTGGAAGATGTTTGAGACGTAGATCTGCGCTTTCTATCACTCGATGTCTCTTCGATGTATGTCTTTGGATTAAATATGGATGAAACTGTTTCTGGAAATGACTTATTAACCTTAAACTTCCAAGTTGGTTGATATAAAATCGCGAAACCGTCTGCTATATCAGTTGATGAAACCTTTTCCATCATATCATTGAGAAACTCTATATGTGGTATGTCTTTATCATAATGTAACTGTAAATATTTGCTTTCCTTGTCTGTAAAAATTACTTTTTTTTCTTGTACATTTATTTTTACTTTAAGTCGGTTAGATAAAGCTTTATTGCTCGTGTCTAGCTCTGAAAAGACACCTTCGTTACTAATTTCATAATTCCATTCATACCACAATGAATTTACTTCTGATGCTGTTAAGTTAAACCCATTATAATACCTAAGACCAATAGCATCAGAATATCTAGCTGAAATCTCCCATAGTCCCATATAAGTATGGATAAGTATGGATACCATATATGTTCCCAACATGGAGTGGATAATACTCCATGTTGGGAAAGTGTAAAAAAGTATCAGATAGAAAATTATTGTAATTTAGTACAACAACTGCTTAGTGTGGGTACAACCTCGGAGGAGTTGTTAAGTAACTGCTGCAACCCACATTGCGGTGAACACGAAGAAGCAATTGACTCTCTTTATGAGACGATTGCGACGGGGTTGAAAACAGCAAGTGATAGTTCATTTAAAGTTAATAAAAACAACACGAATAATAAATGGAACCATATTCCAGGGTGGAATTCTCAAGTTAAAGAGGTGCACAATAAAGCTAGGCAAGCGTTTTTGAATTGGAAATCAGCTGGTTCTCCAAAACAGGGACCATTGCTTGCTGTTTATTTGCACACAAGGGCCAACTTCAAAAGGGTTTTGCGCTCGTGCAAAAGGGACAAAAATAAACATAGAAATGACAAACTTGCAGAGTCATTGCTTAGTACTGGAAGTGGACGGACGACTAATTTTTGGTCGGAAGTACACAAATGTACTAAAACTCGTTCACCTACTCCTAATGTGGTAGGAGGTGAATCTGGTGCAGAAGCAATTGCAGAAATGTGGAAAAAACATTTTCATTTTGTCTTCAATTGTGTTAATGATGACAACGATAAATCATTCGTTGTGCACGAGTTTTCTAAGGTGCGTGTCTCTGATATTAAGCTAGTATCTCTAGAAGAGTTATTTGACGCGATAAATAACCTAAATTTAGGAAAATCATATGGCCCTGATTTGTTAGTAAGTGAGCATTTATATTATGGTTTGTGTTATTCTTTATTAACTAAATTACGTATCTTAGTAAATTCAATTCTTATACATGGATACATGCCTGAAAGTTTAATGCTAAGTATTATTATACCTTTATTAAAGGACCGTACTGGTGATGTAACGTCTAAGGACAATTATCGAGGTATCGCATTGTCAACGGTGCTCAGTAAAATTCTAGAAATTATTTTACTTAGTAGGTGTCATAATTATATTGCGACTAGAGGTAATCAGTTCGGGTTTAAACCGGGACTAGGTACAGAAACATGTGTATATACATTGAAGGAATTAATCAACTATTATCTTGCCAATGACACACCGGTTTTTGTGTGTATGTTAGATGCTTCCAAAGCCTTCGATAGAGTAAACCATTTTAAACTTTTTAAGAAATTATTGGCGTTAGGTTTCCCGGTATATATTGTACGGTTGTTAGCTTTTTGGTATAGGACGCAGCAAATGTGTGTCAATTGGGATGGAAATAAATCCTCAACGTTTACGGTATCTAACGGTACCCGCCAGGGTGGTTTATTAAGCCCGACATTATTTATTGTATACGTTGACGGTTTAAGTAAACAACTCACTGACACGGGTGTAGGTTGTTGTTTAGGAGGTTTACGTATAAACCATATCATGTACGCAGATGATTTGTGCTTATTGTCAAACTCAATGATTGGCCTGCAAATACTAATTAATAAGGCAGTATCTTTTGCAAATGCTAATTCAATTTTGTTTAATACAGTAAAGACTAAATGTTTATATTATGTGCCTCAATGTTGCAAAGGTTTGGAAGTAGGTAGGGTCTATCTATATAACAGACCAATCGACATAGTAGAAAAATTCAAGTACCTAGGACACTGGTTGCATTGTAGTACGGATGATGACTTTGATATTAAATCACAGACGTGCTCGATATACGCTAGGGCGAATATGCTCGTTAGAAAATTTGGAAGATGCTCAGATAATGTTAAAAAGTGCTTATTTAAAGCTTACATAACACCAGTGTATTGTAATGCATTGTGGGCACGGCGTAATTATACTGGTGCAGTGTTTAATAAGCTATCGGTTGCATATAACAATGATGTTCGTTTATTATTTAATGTCCCTAGAATGACTAATGATGAACCGACGAGCATGTCATTGACATTTGGTCGGCTCAACCTACCAATGTTCGTACACATTCATCATGCGTCTCTGGGTAGTCTCGAGAGAAGAGTATCTAAATCCAATAACGATATTTTAAGTACTACATTTAATTTCTGTCACCAATACAGTAGAATATTTAGTTAGGATAATAATATGTGCTATTTAATTATATTACTAATATGTCTTGTATCATTTGTGTTAGTGTATATATATATATATTTTACTATGGGCCGTATAGCCTGAAATAAACAATAATAATAATAATACTAAATATACTGTACATATCAAGCACCGATTCCTACGAAAGTAATTAGTTAATTTTCTTACAAATTTTGCATTTTTAAACAACACCTTTTTTTGAATTTTTTTTTTTTTTAAACCTTTTATTTATTTATTTGAGTAACCTTTGCTGCTCGAGTTAGATATAGACGTGTACGGTTTGGATGAACGATGTTATGTTTATCTGATTGATTTGTCTTTATAACATTTTTATCATGTGGTTGTATGATGTCCTTGGTTGATTTGACATCTTCACCGGCGTCTTTGTTTTCTAGGTTTATATTTTTTAATTCATCATCGTCTGTTATTTCCAATGGAATGATCTGTTTCACAGACCTTGTTAAGGACCTAGATTCTTTCTTTCTCTCGCATACTGTAATTTTCACTGCTCTGCATTTACCATCTCTACTAATTATCATCTCCTCCACAGGACATAATTTCCACATGCATCGTGGAAGCTGTCTGTCCACCAATAGACATATGTCCCCCTTTTTCGGAATCCTTGGGGATTTGGGATCTAAATTTCCTTTTCTGTGTTGCTCTCTTAACTCCATTATGTAATCTTCATTGAAACTACGCCAAAAAACATTAGCAGCTTCTTCTTGGCGCGTCAATCTTGTGGTTAGGCTATAATTAGTTTGTTTTCTTTTGTTTAACCTTTTTGTTGTGTAAGGGGCAGCACATAACCTGTGACCTACTAAGAAATGTGCTGGAGTTAAGCACTGATAGTTGTCACTGTTATCATCTGATACAAAGGTTAACAGACGACTATTCACTGAGGCTTCTACGGACACCATGAAGGTTTGCAATTTTTCATACATCAAGATGTTTCGTCCGATAACCTTCTTCAAACACCCTTTTATGGTTCCTACTAAACGCTCGATGAAACCATAAGCTGCAGGATTTAAAGGAACATTGAACTCCCAATCAATGCCTAATTTGCCAAACTCATCAATAACTGTTTTGTATTTTTGGACCTTTTGTATTGCTTCGATTTCTTTCCATGACTTTTTAAATGTCTTAGCATTATCCGACAAGATTAGAGATGGTGTCCCTCTTCTACCTATAAATCTGTGGAATGCGGCTATGAATGATTGATGACTTAAATCATACACTAACTCTAAATGGATGGCGCAAACTATTGCGCAAACAAATAAACATATATATACCTTTTCTGTCTGAAGATTTAGAAGATTCATTGCCACTTTTGCATATGTTTCATCATCTTCTCTTACTTCAGTTTTATTCTTGGTTTGGTCAACCTTTGTTGAGCTAATTGATATGTCCTGCAACTGTGCTTGTAAATGGTCTGAGTTTGTTATCCTTCTGCGGAGATTAAATCCACCTCGGCCAAGAATTTGTCTCGCTTATAACAAATTGAATACCTTATTCTACTGTTTCTGCTCCCGAATTCAAATCATCTACATATAACTCTCTTAATTTTTCTATCACCTGAAATTGGTTTTTATTTGCTTCTAATTCTATGTCTAAATGGTGTTGTATTATTTCTGACAAAATGTTCGAAGAGCATGTCAACCCAAATGCTGCACGTGTGTAACGATATGCTTGAATTTTCAAGGGTTTACTATCATTGATGTTGCTGACCCAAAGGAAACGGAGACAATCTCTATCTGTTTCATTAATTTTGCAGCGCATGAAGGCTTGTTCCACGTCTGCGGTTAGTCCAATGCGATTTAGACGAAAACGATAAAGGTTTCCAACCAAATTTGGAAGGCGATTGGGACCGCGAATGAGACAATCATTTAATGACAAATCAGTGGGGTTGACTCACGCTGAGGCATTATAAACTACTCTTAGTTTTGTTGACTCCTTTTCTTCTCTTACACCACCGGGTGTGGAATGTAATGAACTCCTGAACTATTGTGTTCTACTTCCCCAACCGTCACCTTTTCTATGTACCCTTTCGCATAATGTTGTTTAATTACCTTGTCATAGCGATCCAAAAGCCCTAATTTCTGTAGCCGTTTAACTAATGATAACAATTGCTTGAAACACATATTGTAATGATCATGTAATTGATCGGGATTCAGCTTCCATGGTAAACTGACTGAGTACATACCTTCTTCTAATGTATATGTTCCTATTATATTTGCTGATCGCTCACTATGGCACTCTTTTGGACAAATACCCATACTATCTAAAGACCAAAATGCTTTTAAAATTGTCGCTAGTACATCTGTTGAGTTGTTCTTGCTATTGTTAGAGGAATCGACCTCCACAGTTGAAACAAGCATGCACATATTACCTTGTTGTGAGTTATTTGCACATAATGCAATTTCATTGTTGTGTAATTGTCCAGTGTTTCCTGAAAGTAACCAACCTACTCCAGAATCGAATGCAACAAGGCCGGTATTAGAGACTCTAATTGATCTTCCAGTTACTATTTCCCAGTAGAAATCACTTCCAACTAAGAGTTGAACCGGAAACACACATTCTTGTGTTGATTGTTTATACGAAGAATTCGCTAATTCTATTGATTCAAATGAAACTCGAATTTTTGCATATGTTTCTAACGGAATGTTATTGTGTATTGGATTGCAAATTGTGTCTACTACCAATGCTGACATTGTAAATATCGAGTTGTCCTTCATAACTAGGGTAATTTGAGCTACATTTAGAGATGTAAATTCACTTTCCTTACCACCAAATCCGTTTACACTAATACTTTCCTTTCCTATAATCGGTAAGTTGTTATCCTTCACAAACTTGTTGATAACAAATGACTTTTGACTCCCCAAATCGAAAAATGTATTTGTTTTGCTTATACCATTGTGGTCTGTTTGGCAGTCAATAGTCGCGGTTTGAAGTAAGGCATTTGAAGGTCTGGCGGTTGTATTGTACATATGTAATAACATAGCTGTAGTATCTTTATGCTCCTCTCTGCAGAGTTCATCGTTTGATTGGTAAGGCGTTTGAGCCATTGTAGCTAACATGTTGTGTGTTGTATTTGATTTAAATGCTCCTGCATTTGTATTGTGTTGCAAACGAAAACAAATTGAGTTATGATGGCCTAATTTTTTGCAGGTGTAGCACGGCTTTCTACGTGTGCAATCCTTTGCTTGATGTCCGGGAAGTAGACAATTGTAGCACAAATTCTTTTCATCGAGTGCAATTTTTCTTTGCGAAACTCCCTTGATAAGTTGGCAGTCAGTTGAAAACTGTAATTGACCGCAATATACACATTTCGGACAAAATGCGTTCGGTTTAGGTGTTGCTTGAGTTTGATAATGTTTTTGGGATGTAGATGTGGATTGGTTAGAACTTTTGTGACTTGGCCCTCTTTGTTGGTGTTCTGGGACTTTTACACCTATTGCTAAAGCTGCTGCTGTTGCCTTGTCGCCACCTTGCGGTTTAAATTGTTTTTGTGCACCTTGAGTATTTGATTTATTTGTATTTGTGTTTACGAATTCGGTAATTGCCTCTGCACTGTAACCCAATTTGCTCCATTAACCATAACAAGTCATCTATATGATTATTTTGTTTTGCTAAAAGTTTTGCACCGAATTCGAAAGGTAATATACCCATAATATCAGGGATAACCGTAATTTGATATGACTCTGGTTTTGTGTTTAATGCTTCCAAAGCTTGTATTTGTGATTGGCAAGTATCGTACACCTGCCTTAATGTATACTTCCTACCATTAAATATGTGATTAATGTTCCTCAGTTTATTGATGTGTGCTTGTATGATACGACCTTCACCGTACTACCGTACCGTACAACCGTACCTATCTTGTAATAAATCCATTGCTACCTTATAATTTTCAGACAATATTGAAAGTCCCGCCTGCTACTACTTCTTTCGCTTCACCAATTAAACTTTGTATTAAATGTTGTAGTTTTAATACGTCTGGTAATCCAGAATCATGAATTGCGGAGCGAAAAGAATCTCGCCACCCGCAATATTCTAATAAATTTACAGAAAATTTTGGAGGGGCTAATTTAGGTAACACAGATCTAGCATAATTACTACTATTAGCATAAAAACTACTTCTATGAGAGGGTAATTCAATTGCAGCACCACCGGTATCTTGTTCTACTCTAGTTTCTGATAAAGTTGTTTCTGATAATGACAGTTGTAACTGAGTTATTGCGTTTGTGAGTTTAACCTTGTACGTCATTGATTGTTGTATGTCGCGTCTTCTTCGTCCATAATTGCCCAAATTGCAATGTCCATTTCGTCTAAGCGATTGACATAGCCCTGTAAGATTGACACCTGAGACATTTTTCTCCCGATATTGAAAGACTCCATATCGTCAGAGTCTTTAAGTGCGATTGTTGCTGTGGCTCGAACGCCGCCTCTTGAGCGTAATTTTTCGGGATAACTCCTCAGCATCCGCCATTGTTTGTTGTGCGTATAGTACGCAATAATTAATTTAACACAAATACATGGTAAGAGTTTTTTTTATCGGGCGCCAAATGTAATGGATTTCTTCTTGGAACCCAAACTTGTATTGGAAAAATAAATTGTTTTAGTCTAATTCACTCTAAATCTCGATTCATTGTAATATAATTTATAATGTAGAATATAACTTTAAACACAACCCAGTTTGTTAAGCTGAACAGCTGGTACTGCACTGAGTAAGAGCCAAGAAACGCCCTTCACCAAAATACATGTATACTATAACAAATTGCTCAATATTACTGCCAATTAAAATACTTATTGAATAAGGTAACTGTAAATTAGTACGAATTACATGACATTGCGTAACTCAGAATTAAACTCCACACAGCCCCTACCCGCCCTTGCATTCATTACCACCACACCGCCAAGTGGAGATTCAATTGCGGCTGTTATTTTCTGATAATCACTGTAAATTATTAAAACCTAGGCGGTCCGGTTTAAATGACGGCTATAGCGTACAAACCTATGGTATGATATGGACGTGGTGTCCTGTGTGCTCTGCAGACATCCTACAGAGCACATGGAGCATTACACACACAGGGGGAGCGAGAGAGAGAGAGAGGGCTGCTTGATTGACACACGGCTCAGTGGGAATCTAGACTTTGAAGTGCAGTCTTGTGAGTTTCAATTTGTCACCAACATTGGCCAACATTTGAGATATCTCTAAAGTGTTAGTAATCATGATACATCCAGTGGTGGTTATAGTGATCCAATGGGCTCTAAAATGAACAATAGCATACTGGCAGAGAATTTCACCCAATTTGTCAAGATTCTTAATTTTCAACATAGCTTTTGTGTTTAGACATATGTTCTCATCTGTCTTTGACTTGAATCTGCAATTGGTGTGCTGAAAGATTAAGGATTCAAGTAATTGTGAATGCAACAGTATTATATGAAGTGCACTTCCAAGGGTATTTAACCAGTGAACACCGACCTTTAGGACAGAGTTTTTGAGCTCTCGACCAGTCCAACTCAACTTGTAGGCTATCTTATAAATAAATCGCTGATCGTCATTAAAAACTGAAAGATCGGTGAATGTGCTATCATCCACAAGAGGCCAATTATCGGGACGTCTTATTACACAATCGTCCTCAATATATTTGTAGAGATTTGAGCCACCAATGCAGTCATATAAATGGCGCATATTAAAGCACAATGTAAGTATAGATCTAACAGTTCCACTTTTATCGTTTGTCATCACTGGTTTAGTATCAAAGAACATTGCTGATATAGTTTCTAACATGTGACCACAGATTGCTTCGTTACTATGCACTCTACACATAACGACAAACATCTGGTTGTTAAATAGCGCAACCTGCTGCAAAGGCGTAATAGAACGTCCTATTTTACCAATTCCAGAGTTTAGAGAAGTTGTATCGGTACAAATTCCAATCAGTTTTTGAGATTCTAGATCTGGTTTAAAAGATCTTGCCAGGTAAGACCCTAGTGTTCTCCCAGTATGTGGAATGGGGAATTTCTCAATGTCATGAGGGAACTAAATAAATTTAGACTTGTTTAAATTTGATGCATGATATAGTGATACCTCATAGAGCTCTTTCCCATCACAATGAGCGAAAAGAAAGTTGTAGTCATGCTTGAGTTGAATTAAGCGATCTGAAACACCATCAGCAACTTTCTTGCTGGCTCGATATAATGTACTATCACTGGGAACAAATTTATCTTCGGTATCAGTGAGTTTGGCATATTTTGCGAAAACCTCCTGTCCTCCCTCCGCACTTATACCATAACGAATCATAACAGCAGAAACTGGTTGCCAGTTAATCTTTCTAGAAGATCGATTGGACGAGGTGGATGATGGGGTTTTTTCTGGTATATAATCTGAGTCTGCCTCTAAGCTGGGAGTAATGGGTGTTGTTATATTGGAAGTAGAAGCTTCACCATCACCATCATCATCTAACACTGTGAAACTTGTAGATGTAGAAGGTGACAAATTATTATATGATCATTATATGTGAGCATTGGCTGTAGCTCTTTTTGCACTGCGTTTCCATGCAGATATGTCAATAGAAGTCATGCCACCGCCTTTTCCTGATTGATGATTAGTGTTCCACATTAGATCTTCTTTCAGAACCCATTTAGGTTGTGAGGCTGCCTTGAATGATATTGGAGAATCACAACTTTCCAGAAAGTTACTTTTTTTTATGCCTAATATGATTTTGAAATTCTTTAGAGTAGTATGCGAGATTCGTATCTTAATATTTGTATTAGTGATACACTGTATTCCATATTCTTTATACAATGTCTGAACTTCCTGAGAGAGACGATTTATTGAGTCATGTAGATTTGAATCTTCATGTATAAAAAATGCTAAACGTTTAAGAATTATTCGGTTCGAATGAGCCTAATTTTATGACCATGTGACCTCAAGAAGTCGAGTGAGCATATTTTTCCATCCTCATACCTTTCACAGCAGCCGCGGAATATAATAGATTTGAAAATTACTGGTGGGTGTTAGCGCTTTTAGTAAATTATGTTCTTTCTCTCTCAAATTTCATATATTTTGACTCTTTTCTGTTACTTAATAAACCATGCAAAAATGAAGGCAAGATGTCCGGTCTGATACAATAAACGGGATTGCGCTAGTGTACCTGTCAACAAGGGCCGCTCACTGTATCTGTTTATTTGCCCCTTTTTCCCTTCGATGCATTGATTTGCTCTATATTTCACTTAGTTCAATACGGTATTTGATTATCTATTGTATTTAACTGAGATCCTATACCGGGAGGGTGTGACAACAAAGCAAGCAAATGACAAGCAAATGACTGTGACTAATTAATTCTGTAAGAACTCAAGTCTGGTGATTGTGTTTCCCTTTAGGGAAATGTCTTTGGGTCTAATTATATTGATATCGCTACAGTATTCAATTTGTGACAACTCTCAATCGTGATGTAATTAATAATGAGAGCTTTGCTTACATTAATGGTCTGAAATATCGCCATATATTAATTATTTAGTAAGTCAGAGATATGACAACACACAAATCTGATACAATTGTCCAGATTATCACTGATACTTAGTTACAGCAACCCACCTGTTGTGGCGCGTGTAAAACCTCCTTGATTACGTAATATCGGCGATATATTAAGCAAATAATAAAGATAAATTGAATAAAGCACTAGAATATACAATGTAGTGATGAATAATTATAATTCAATTATTAACTCTTTAAGTTTAGACCTTAGGCCTGTAATAACCACCAGTCAATTAAACTTGACCGGGGACCAAAGCCTCTGCATGGGCAGTACAACTTCTTCTGTCAAACAATAACAAAAAGAGAGTAAAATCAATCATAGCACAACCACACTTATATACTAGCTGTATCGGCAAGGAGCATAGCCAATAAGCATCACGTATTCCATTTGAGGTTTAGTAGGCCTTTACAGTAGAAATTAGATCGAATATAGGTGTAATAGCACTAGATGGCGTAAGAACCTTTACTAAAGAATAATTTGTAAGAAACAATTCAATATGATACCGTAACTGTTATCAATAAATATACAGTATTTTGGGAAAATTGGTAAAATAAGTAATTTTAAAGGCAGGATTTATACCTGCAGCAACACCGCTTCCATTCATTTAGCTACAAGGGTGTTAAAGTCAAGGCAGAAGTTCAAATTCGTACATAAAAAATAATCTAATTACCTGGACTTGGGTCATTTCAACACTAATTTTAGATTTTTAAAAACAGGAAAAGGTTAGTGAGCATTGCTTTTTAGTTTATTGGATATTCATGTCTCATATAAATTTTATTTAGCTATTTTAATGTCAAAAGCCAAAAGTTATAACAGTTCAAAATTTCATGTCAAAAAAATGTGATTCCTTCATCCATACAATACCAAGATGATTTTGTATTAAAATATCTTATTTAGATATGTTGAAGAAGTATTTTTTGGGTTTTTACCAATGGCCTCATTATCCATGCATCTTTGGTGACCACTTTCACTCGCAGGCGACCTGGTGATGCAGTTTGATAACTCTCAGTCATTATGCGAGCCATTAGCCATTCAACCAATTTGATGACCCAACAGATGTAAGAAAAGCGCAGGAAGAAGCCACAAAGCAGATAAAGGCAGTGGAAGCAGTCTGGCTAACAGTGAAGCAGGAAGCACTTAAGACAACACTGCCCCAGAACCAACTACGGCTTCAGGAGCTGACCTCAGAGAAGAGTGCATTGTCCTGGTTGAACTCTCAACCCGTGACGTTACACTGCATGCATCTGAACAAACAGGAGTTCCATGATGCTTTGTGCCTGCACGACGCAGCCACAACTTCTTGTCCCCGTATGCCAGTGGGATACGATTTTCAGTCAATCATGCTTTGTCGCCCTTCCATTCTCTTCCATCACACTTCTTTGCAACCACCCTGACCGAAGTAACTCACAATGTCAGTCACTGTTGAGCCACACTTGTAGCCAGTCACTGGTGAGCAATTCAGCTATCACTCCACCTCCACTGACCAACAGGCTCGTCTTGACATGTCCTGTTCGGGTTTTTGGGATCTCGTTACCAAAAGACATTCCTTGACGTCTCAGTATTCAATCCCCTGGCTCAATCGAATGCCACCATGACACTCGAGTCTGCCCACCTACACCACGAGGCTCACAAACGCAACCACTGTGAGGAACGAGTACATATGATCGAGCTTGCCACCTTCATTCCTTAGATTTTTTCGGCATTTGGTGGACTCTCCCCAACAATGACCCAGTTTATCAAACGCCTTGGAATCCTCCTGTCAGAGAAGTGCGAGATACCTTATTTGGAGTGCATCCGCTGGTTTGTCGAGAAGTGAGCTTCGCTCTTCTCCAAGCCAGCCTAATGTGCCTCCGAGGTGTACACTCTGCTCGACATCAACCAGTCTGCTGCGAGGCCTCCATTCTCATGGCAAATTCCGACAATGACGTCTGATTGTTTTAGAGGATGTGGAAGTTCCCATGTTTTCCAACATTAACCTTATCTGGCCTGGGCTATTTTACAACTGCAACATTAACTACCTACTAATTATTTTGTAAATAAATACAATTTTTTTTGTGTATCTAATTTCCATTATTTATATTTGTAATTAAGCAATAAAAAATAATGCATTGCAATAGAACTGAGTAAAAAAAGAAATTTCAAGTACTAAGTCTACGCAATGTAAACACTAGCCAGATCGAAAAATAACGCAGTCAATTTTATATGCATACTAAAACACCAAGCATTAATATACAGCATGCTAAAGATTTGGATAAATATTGTCATATGTACTTAATTTTTTTCATACTTTTTCACACACATTTTTTTTTATTATATGATACAATTTTAGAATAGATTTCAATTAAAAATTAAATTTATTTATATTAATTATTCAATATAAAATGAATTTACATTTATTTATTTTTTAATTTTGCAATTAAAACTAAAATTAGAAACAGACTCTATTAATTAACTAATTTGAGGCAAGTTCAAATATCAAATAAAATTATTGGCAAGCGCAAATAACGATACTACCATTTCTCATAAGAGAGCAAATCCGTTAACGACGTAGGGTAACTTTCCCCCTGGGAAGTACCTATTCCGAATGTCTCCCACCAGTAGTGGACACCGCAGGGCTATGTGGTTCTCTGGCGATTGGCACCATATTTGCAGAATCTATCGGCCTTCTGAACTTTCGTCCACTGCATCTTTTCTATAGGGAGGTTGAGACTCGCCACTCAAAGATTGGACCACGCGATCCTGTCCAACTCATTAACACTGTCCACAAATAGGCTGGACACGATAGAGATGGGTTCACTTCTTTGAACAATAACATCTTAGTGGCTGACTCATGACAACCACTAATAATCGCCTTTACATCTTCGTTGCCTGCCATTGAACGCCTTTCATTCATAATAGAGTTGATGTATCCTACACAAGCAGCGAGTGGCAATCGCCACTCGTGATGCTCATCATCGCAATTATACATATACGTTTTAATTTGGTGTCGCGCTTATTTAACAGAATTAATAATGCAAGTGCAAGCAAACAAACAGTTAGCCGAAGCCGTAGGCGATAGCTGCTACCCGATGGTAGGGGTGGACGCTACTCCTATCCCAAGATTTGCTGCCAGTTATTTAAGTGGTACTCATTTTATCGACCCCAGTGGATGAAAGGCTGAGTGGACCCTGGCGGGGCTGAACCTACAACTCAGTTTCTCAGTTTTCTTCAGTCTCTCGTTCACGTATGTTCAGCATACTTTCATTATATTGGATTACTGATGAAATTATTGCAGCAATCAGATCAGTATATGATGGTTCGACAACATTTGTGTCTATTATTGATGGTGACACAGAACCATTTGAAGTGTTATGGGGTATCCTCCAGGGAGAAACACTTGCACCATTCTTGTTCATAATTGTGGTTGACTATGTTCTACGCATGTCCTTAGATCATCATAATGATGATGGGGTGATGATAACTCTACCTACTGGCTCCAGAAGTCGAGAAAATCCTGCCAAGTACCTAACTGATCTAGACTTTGCTGATGACTTAGGAGTACTCTCAGAATCACTAGAGGGAGCCCAATGGTTCCTCAGCTCATTAGAACATGCTGCTTCTAGTGTTGGTCTTTTTATTAACTCTAGAAAGACCAAAATTTTGACAGTTAACTTTGTGTGAGCGGATTCAATTCCGCCTCATTACCCCATAAAGTTAGAGCAGTGGCGCCTTTTCAGCAATATTGGGGATACGAGGTTAATCACAATTAATCTCGTATCACACCCACTAACGGGGACAACACACGGCCCCGAAGGCCACACACAAAAGAGGTTAGAGGTGAAACCGCCTCGAGAGGGAAAGTAACAGCAGCGGGGGGGAAGCGCTCCCACAGAGGTGGGAGCCGAGAATTAGTATATTAGCCAATAAGGGCAAAGAAAGCATCCGCTAGATAGAGAGGCCAAAGTACCATAGGAATAACCAATATATATTATATTGCATACTACCGGTCAATTCAGTTATCTCAGTCATCTAGTGCAGATCGGTGACAATTTCGTACCGTCACCGCCATCATATATATTATATTTACCGGTCTGCATACTATACTGCATATATTACCTGCCAACTGTGCTATCACATTTTATATACTATATCAATTAACCGATAACAACAACAAACAATTATCTTTCACAACAATGCGGTGACGCGTGACCTAATACACCGGTCGGGATCCCCTGATCCCGTCATAGTATGAAATTCCCAACACTGCTAAACTGTGACTGCCAGCCACCGAGAAGGAAAGTTAAAGATGAACCCCTGAGCCCCGAGATCTAGAGGGGGAGAGGACACCGCCGCGGACGATAGCAACAACCTAACGATCCGTGAGGCCGCGACGAGACGGTATCGACCTACGACGCCGGATTCGCCGACGAGAGACGATCCGGCAGTCCAAGCGGAGGGCGGCCGTCTACCAGGAGGAAGGGACGAGTCAACGCACGATGGCGGTCGAGGTACCGAATTCGCCGGCCAGCCACAGGCCGAGGGCGACGGACGGTCCACTGGAATGGCGACAGTGGGGCCGCCGGTACGACGCCGAACCAGGAGAGGAGGAGGAGATGTCGGTGACGAGGACGTCGGAACCAGCGATCGGCTTCGACGGGCCTACAATGCCACGAAGAAACAGCTCAAGGAGGCCAGAGAGGGAGCAAAGGTAGACCAGGGGAAGTTTAGCCAGCGACTAGGTGAGTCGAATAAACATTTCAGATACCTAGTTTGTTTCGGGCAGGGAGAACTAGCGAGTGAGAGAGCGAGGGGGGTCGCCACCGAACTATTCGAACTGTGGCGATCCGAGATTATGGAGCCCCAAATAGTGTATGTAGGGCTGTATTTAGTGGATGCTAGGGGAATTAAGTTAGCGGGTTGGGCAGACCCGCACGAGGGCGAACCCGAGGTTAACTCCGAGGATTCGGTCTCGTCGGTTAGCGAGAACCCTGGAAAGCGGGGGAAAGTTAGTAGGACAGAGAGGCGACGGGAGTCCGTCGCGACCAATAAGTCCGCTACATCCTCCGCAAAGGCAAGAAGGGTGTTGGAGATAAATCAGGAGTGTCAACTAGACATTGCGGCGCTAGACCAGAAAGAGTTAGAGAGACAATTGAATGAGGGAACCGCATTATTAGAAAGAGTCTATAGTGAGGATAGTTTGGGGAAGGCACCAAAGACCGAATACAACAGGCCTAAACCCGAACACAATCCTGCAGATCCATTCCCGAGAGTAAGACAGTCGTTACCACACGCGGCCACACAGGGGGCTACAAGCCCACAGTTAGCTGGGAGTAGGGCCACACCATGGCAGGGACAGAAAGAAAATAACAACACAAATAAACATAATCCCAACATACCCAGTAGGCCGAGTCCAGATAACCAAAACACTAAATCAGTAGATATAAACCTACACGCGATACGTAGGAACGCTACAATCCAGGATTCGAATGTCAACTGCATAGGGACGGAACCCATAAGACCATGAGTTGTAAGCACTGGCAAGCGTTGCCCAAACAAGATCGTGTAGCCTACACAGACGCAAATGGACTATGTCATCGTTGTGTGGTAGAAGGACACAGATCCGGAGAGTGTAGAGAAACAGCAATAGGAGATGACGAGACTGGAGGCCAAACAATGGCTACAAGCACGACAGGAGCAAGGAGGAAGAGGAAAGTACTACTTGGGGTAGTACCAGTGAAGATATCAGGAAAGGGCGGTCGATCAGTCACAACATTAATGCTGGTCGACAGCAGAGCAGCCTTCACGCTGGTGGATAATTGGGTGGCCGAAGAGATAGGGCTAAAGACGAGGCCGAGTAGGATGGCGGTAACTACCATCTCGAGTAAAGATGAAGTCCTGGAGATGAGGACGGGACGGTGCAAGATATCAGCAATAGCACCGGGGTGTGACAATGGGGCGACCATCGACCCCATCCAGATTATAGAATCGATAAATATTAATGCCAGGAGACCAACTAACATCGAGGTCGAGCAGTACCGGTTCCTGGATGATATCGATTTTACAATACCGGAGGTGGACATCTCGAAGGTATCCATCATAGTGGGTATGGACTGCCCGACGGCCCACGAAAGATTACAGACGATCTTCGGGAAAGACAGACAGCGGGATCCGACGGCGATTCTCACGCCATTCGGATGGACGCTTAGCGGCCCAATTAAAACCAAGATTCCACACAGGGTGTCGGAGACATCAGGGTGCATGCTACCAGGCACCATTAAAGACGTAGAGGAGAAACCAGAGATGGTAGATAAACTAGAAGGAGAAGTAACAGCGAGAGAGTGGGTGGAGGAGAATGGATTCGACGTGGAAGACTTAGAGACAGTGGGATGGAACAAGGATGTTCCCAGCAAGTATTGGTATGGGGATGGAGAGGAGTGGACGGCGAGATGTCCGGAGGACAACAGTCTGGAGGAGTGTCCGGAGGAGTGTCGGGAGGAGTGTCCAGAGGAGTGTCTGGAAGAGACGCCGGTCTGGTTGAGAGGCATACCGACAAGGGCGAGGTCGAGTAAGAAGACAGGATGGAGAGGGATAGGATTACTATTGTCCGTGCTGTTTTATCTATTCTTCCGATTTCTTTTTATTCTACCGGCAAGCGAAGACCAGATGAAGGGTGGCATTTTGCTGCCAGGAGATCAGGAAGTTAAGAAGGCGGCGGAGAGACCCGATTTTAGGGTGGCAGAAGAGGGAGAACCAATTCCTGGTGAGTTGGAATTGGCGAGGAGAGTGTGGCGAATCCTACAGGACCTACAAGGGGAGCAGTGGGAGAGTGCCTGTTGGAAGAATCGCCCTTGAAGTTTAGATGAAGTTAGATGAAGTTTAGTCGTCCAATATTTTGGACTGAGGGGGGTGGGAATGAGGGCGAGACGCCCTTCCCACACATAAAGAAATATAAATAATTAAATAAATAATAAAAATAATAAAATAATAAGTAAGTAGAAGTCAGTAGAAGTTAGTAAGAAAGTTAGTAAGAAGTTAGAAAGTTAGTAGAAGTAAGTTAGTTAGAAAGTTAGGTAGAAGTTAGTTAAGTTAGAAGTCGACGGGTATAGGGAGTGTGGTATATAAACATACCACGGGAGCAGGAAGGTACGTGGTACCGTTAAGTTAGAAGTCGGCGGGTATAGGGAGTGTAGTATATAGACATACCACGGGAGTAGAGGGGTACGTAGTACCGTTAGGTTAGAAGTCGGCGAGTATAGGGAGTGTGGTATATTGACATGCCACGAGTAGTAGCAGAGGGGTTGTAGGCACCGTAAGCGCCACGTAGAAAGTAGTAGTAGAGGGGTTGTGGGCACCGTAAGCGCCACGTAGATAGAGGTAGTAGCAGAGTGGTTGTGGGCACCGAAAGCGCCACGTAGTTAGAGAGTTAGTAGAGGTAGAGAGTTAGTAGGCTTAGAAGAGTTAGTAGAGTTAGAGAGGTTTAGAGTGTTAGTAGTGGTAGAGAGTTAGTAGACTTAGAGGAGTCAGAGAGTTAGTAGAGTTAGGAGTTAGAGAGTTAGGAGTTAGTTAGAGTTAGTAGAGTTAGAGAGCTAGTTAGAGTTAGAGAGTTATTAGAATTAGAGAGTTAGTAGTAAGAAATAAGTAAGTAAGTAGTAAGAAGTAAGTAAGTAAGTAGTAGGTAAGAATGATAGCACAGTGTAGATAGCATAAGAACCTAGCGCCTTTGGGAGTAGTGGAGAGTACAGGGAGTGCGATTCAGAGTGGAGTTAGAGTGGAGTTAGAGTGGAGTTAGAGGAGAGTTAGAGTGAGAAGTTAGAGTTTGAGTGAGGGTTTTTAAAATTGTGTGAGAGAAATCCACAATTGTCTCAAACAGAGACGCCAGATGTCTTGGTGCAACATAGGTTGGAGTTGCACCAAGAGAGGGTAGTAATATCATACCCAGAGGGAGCGGCCTGGAAAGCCGACTCCAAGTAAGAGAACTCCACCCCACACCCGATAGTAGATCGGGTTCCAGCGGAATTGAAGCGAACTCGAAGGTGATGCTATCTTCTCACCGGGAAGATAGCATGGGGGGGGGTGTGAGCGGATTCAATTCCGCCTCATTACCCCATAAAGTTAGAGCAGTGGCGCCTTTTCAGCAATATTGGGGATACGAGGTTAATCACAATTAATCTCGTATCACACCCAATAACAGGGACAACACACGGCCCCGAAGGCCACACACAAAAGAGGTTAGAGGTCAAACCGCCTCGAGAGGGAAAGTAACAGCAGCGGGGGGGAAGCACTCCCACAGAGGTGGGAGCCGAGAATTAGTATATTAGCCAATAAGGGCGAAGAAAGCATCCACTAGATAGAGAGGCCAAAGTACCGTAGGAATAACCAATATATATTATATTGCATACTACCGGTCAATTCAGTTATCTCAGTCATCTAGTGCAGATCGGTGACAATTTCGTACCGTCACCGCCATCATATATATTATATTTACCGGTCAGCATACTATACTGCATATATTACCTGTCAACTGTGCTATCACATTTTATATACTATATCAATTAACCGATAACAACAACAAACTATTATCTTTCACAACAACGCGGTGACGCATGACCTAATACACCGGTCGGGATCCCCTGATCCCGTCACACTTTGAAAGTCCTCAGCAAGTCTCTGATCGGATGAGCATAAGCTCAAAGGATGGTATGCTTGAGCATGTGGAAGACTTCTGTTACCGTGGATCATGGATCCGGAAGTCAGGTGAGGACCTTCGAATACGTAAGGGAAAGGCATGGGCAGCCTTGAATAGGCTTTCCAGGATTTGGAAGTCAACGAGAATTAATCGGAAGCTTAAGGTCCGATTATTTAGAGCAGCAGTAGTTCCAGTACTCCTCTATGGGAGTCCATGCTGGGCTCTAACTACTGAGGACACCAAATCTCTGGATGGCACATTCACAAGAATGCTACGCCGGGTTCATTGTGTCAAGTACAATGCACACATCTCCAACCAGACACTATATAACATTGGAGGTGTCTCATTGGTTCCCCCAAGCTTGACACTAGAACAAAATCGCCTCCGCTTTGCAGGACATTGCTTTCGCCGTGAGGACCAGCCAGTGCATAATCTTGTACTTTGGCAGCCTCATGGAGTGAATAAGCATGGTGGACAGCCCATGACGTTCTTGAGACGCATCTTAAAGGACACTGGCCTTGAAGATACGGATGATCTAGCAAATGTCATGGGTGATAGCGAGTTGTGGTGGCGCAATTTTGTCGACAAGCCGGCACAGCATTCTTAAAAAGGCAGCTGCAAGGCAGCATGCCGATCCTAGTAGAACCTACAATCAATAGAGTGCAGGCCCGGCGCTCAGCCAACTGAGCTACCCCCACCTTCGAAAATTCAAGTAACTTGGTGTAATTTGCTCTGTATGCTATGTGGACCGCTGTTCCCACATACAATTTATGCAAAATAATACAAGTGCGTGGTAATATTAATTGTTAACTATTTGTTGTGGTCACGGTCAGTGTTAATTGATGTTATACATAATACATAATGATGCACATAATGATACATAATACATAATGATAGATGTACATCTAAAATACTTTAATAAATATATTCTAATTTATTATTAATTTTTAATATTAATCTTTTGTGCTAGATTGGTATTCAATGAATAATAATTTAAAAGTTGGGATGTGTACTACAGAAAAACTGCTAATCCATCTTGCAAAAATAAATTCTTACATTAGGAGTCGAATAGTAATGCTGCTGCTTTACATTACGTGAATTTCATGCAGTTTTAGCACATTTATGAACTTTTAGACATTATTTTGATGCAAACCTCTGGGATCCATTTCATCCAATATGTTCTTCCTACGGTTATATTTAAAAATATCGAGAGTAAAAATAACACGAGTAAAAATATCAAGTGTTGAAAAATAACGATAATGTCGAGAGTTCAAAAAATATAGAGAGTAAAAATATCGAGAGTAAAAATATTGAGTGTTGAAAAATATCGAAAGTAAAAATATCGATAGTAACTTGTAACTTTGTAACTTTATAATAAGGGTTGTATAATAATCTTAATCATAAAAATGTTCTAGTACAAAAAAAAGTGTTCTAGAACAAGAATATTTATCAACATTGGTAGCTTACACGTGTTCTATAACATTTATAAAAAGAAGTAGAAAATACTAGCTATTTTAAAAAATTAAAAATGTGATCTACAACTAGAAAATGTGTTTTAGAACAAAAATATTTATCAACTCTTTTATCAAAATTTATCACTTATATATTTACTCTCGATATTTTTCAACACTCGATATTTAACTCTCGATATTTTCCAAGTCTCGATATTTTTACTCTCCATATTTTTACTCTCGATATTTTTACTCTCCATATTTTTACTCTCGATATTTTTACTCTCGATATTTTTCAAGTCTCGATATTTTTCACCATTACCTCTTCCTACTTACCTAATGTATCTTCATCTCTTGCAATTATATTAATGATGAAACTAGAATCATAATTTAGACAAAGTCCTAGATAGATATCGCAAAAATATGAAATTCTACAAAGACTGTCCTGCCTATATGTCTACCTAGAAAATATGGCCTACAATTATCAGTGGTGATCTTAGTCCAGTCATTAAACTGCAGATCGGGAATAATTTGTGGTTTGATGTAACTGTGCAATACTTGAAATCATAACCATTGACTGATCCAACAGAACTAGACAAGACCTTAGCCGCAAGCAAAATTGAACATTGAGGTATCATGATTATTATAAACGGTATATCATGGTTTCTGCAAAGGCCAGCCCAAATGCCCTTCACTAATTTTCAGATATTGACAAATTTTAGATCTAAATAAATGAAATTTAAATAAATTATATTGCAGTTCAGAAATGCTCAACAGTAGCAGGGCCACGACCATATCGGGATTGTGTTTTTCCATTCAAATATAATGGCACTGAATACACAAATACTTGTCCTGTTGAACCCAATGATCACCCTTGGTGTGCCACAGAAGTTGACAATGATGGAAGTTTCGTTCTTGGCTCTGGAAATTGGGGAATATGTGCTTGGCAGTGTATTGGTATGTTAAACATATGCAACTGCTGTGTGAGTTGTATATATATGTACGATAATAACAAAATCTATTTTTATATTAATAAAAACTAGATATCTATTTATGTACAATAACAACACAATTTATTTTTATTTATTAATAACTGATATCCATTTTTATGTTAATTATAACTAGATTCTCTATCTAGTTTGCATAATTTTTTAGATAAGACTTGTGGATAATTTAATAAATATTGTATAATATGTAGAACAAATAAATAAGGGCTATAAAACATGGAAGCAGGACAATTCGGTCTGGACAATTCGGTCCTGGTAAATTCGGTCCCGGACAATTCGGTCCCGGACAATTCGGTCCCGGACAATTCGGTCCCGGACAATTCGGTCCCGGACAATTCTGTCTGGACAATTCGGTCCTGGTAAATTCGGTCCTGGACAATTCGGTCCCGGACAATTCGGTCCCGGACAATTCGGTCCCGGACAATTCGGTCCCGGACAGTTTGGTCCGGTCAATTCGGTCCCGGACATTACAGTCCCGGACAATTCGGTCCCGGACAATTCAGTCCTGGACAATTCGGTCCAGGACAATTCGGTCCCGGACAATTCGGTCCCGGACAGTTTGGTCCGGTCAATTCGGTCCCGGACATTACAGTCCCGGACAATTCGGTCCCGGACAATTCAGTCCTGGACATGTCGGTCCGGGACAATTCGGTCTTGCTTGGACAATTCCGTCCCGACAATTCGGTCCTGGACAATTTACTCCCGGACAATTCTGTCCCAGACAATTGGGTCCCGGACAATTCGGTCCCGGACAATTCGGTCCTGGACAATTCGGTCCCGGACAATTCGGTCCTGGACAATTCGGTCCAGACAATTCGGTCCCGGGCAATTCGGTCTCGGACAATTCGGTCCCATTAATTTTGTGTTTTGGGACCGTATTGTCCGGGACCGAATTGTCCAGATACTGACTAGGACAATTCGGTCCCAAACAGGGGCAGTTTCATGGGGGGGATGTGGGGGTGGGACACCCCCCTAATTCCCAACTAAATGAAAAAGAGACGAAAATCCACGGGCAGCAGTGCGATATCTCATCGCGGTCAACGCTACAAAGTAAAATGCAAAACAGATACAGTAGGTGTGGAGCTATATTAACAATGGTTACAGGATAGAAAACAATAACACATTTCACGATGGAAAGACTGTCAGGTATGAAAGAATTTAGAGTCATTGTTACCGATAGCATGTGAAACGGATATTGTTGAAACTATCGAATTGAGTACAGTAATTAAGAACTGGATTAAAATAGGATTTAAAAAAACGTAAGATTCAATTCAAATAATTAAAACGATAATTTGTTGAATTGAATTTTTTTGTCAACTTTTATAAATTACTGTTAGTAGCCTACTACCTCGTTTTAAACATTAATATTTAGTTGTGATAATAGGGTTGCTGCGTGAAATTTTTCGAGCCGATATTATGATTGCATATTGTCAATTACTATTATGATTATATTTAATTATTAATTAGGCCTACTATTATAATTATCACCGCATAAAAATATAAACATTTATTCGTGAATTGTTACTTTTTCGCTCGAATGTACCCCAAAATAGGGAGAAAAAAGTTTCACTTTTTTACCTAAGGAAAATAGTAACCCGCAAGATTGCATTGATTTTACTTTTTTCCCTAAGGAGAATAGTAACCCGCAAGATTGCATTAATTTTACTTTTTTCCGCTTAAATTAAACTATTTTTGGTGGAATTTCTTATAAATACAGTATGTGGTTTTTCTCCACATTTCACCACATTACATGTGGTAAAAGAGCATCAACGTAGAAAAGGTTTACACGTAATTGGAGCAAAATCCAGACACGGTCTCAAAAGTTATTGCAACTTTAGTGTCTGCACGGCGTACTCCAAAACGGAATTCAGTATCTAATATTGGTGTACAGTATGTTGTTAAGCGGCTCTTTAGCTACGTAATACTTATTAAAGAACACTAAATTATTTAACATTGAGAAGGCAGCATCAGGAGTTGAAGAGTGTAGTAAATTGAATTGCAGTAACTATTCAGTTTTTTTTGCACTTCAATTTATTTTGTAACATTATATCGCTCTTTCTTCTATTAAAGAATTGAGCAGCAAAAAAGTACCAATTTAAGAATAAAATCACCTATTACATGGGAAAAAAAATAGAACTTATTTTTCACTATGCTCGAGGCATTTAATTTACCGAGCGAAAGCGAAGTAAATAAAATGCCAATTCAATAATTATTTTTTATTAATTAATATAAATTATTACTACTACACGCATAGTTTAACCGTTTCAATTTAAGTCGGTGCAAATTTAATTTTCAGTCGGTGCCAATTTAATTTTCAGTCGGTGCAAATTTAATTTTCAGTCGGTGCAAATTGACTTCCCCCCCCCCCCCCCCCCACTTGTTTTGTCTAGCGCCGCCCCTGGTCCCAAAACATACATAATAATGTGACCGAATTGTCCGGGACCGAATTTTCCAGGACCGAATTGTCTGGGACAAAATTTAATTGGTAATATATAATGGTGAATGTTCTAGAACCTTAATAGATATTAAATGGTAGCTAGTGTTTTTTTACTAGCTAGTATGTTTTGAAAATAAAAAAAATTTACTTTTTTTTTGTTAACATTATTAGTTATGGTAGCAATGGTATTTTTATGGAATTATTATGTTAATAATTTACTAGCTAGTAATAGGAAGTATTTAAAATGTTTAAAACTGATTTTTTTATATATTGCGTATGTATGTATAAGTATTATTGTTTGGTTAACAAGCCTAAATTATTACCCTAGTTGGTGCTACTACTATTTGTAATTGTACTGGATTATGCAATGAGGATGGCCACAAAGGGTGAAGATCTGGGATTCACACTACAAGAACGCAGAAGTAGTAGACATCCGGCAACTACAGTCACAGACACTAACTTTGTAGATGACATTGCCCTGATCTCTAATACACTAGCAGATGCAGATCATTAACTGAATAAAGTAGAGAAGGCCGCTAATGAGGTTGGATTGAATATAAATGCTACCAAGATCGAATTGATGACTTTTAATGCTAATGAAACTTGACAACAATTGATAATAATCAACTAAGGAAGGTTGACGACTTCCAGTCCTTGGGCATGAATAGAGAGTAGCAAAAAAGAAGTAACATAGAGAACATAGAAGTTAAGAAACCAAAGGCATGGGAAGCTCTATCAAATGGATACCATCTGGAAATCAGATATCTCCAGGCACCTGAAGATTAAATTATTTCGAGCCGCAGTGGAAAGTGTACTTTTATACAAGGGTGAGACATGGACACTGACGAAATTACTTGAACACTGAATTGAAGGACAACACTACTAAGGGCAGCCCTAAACATAAAAGCAAGAGACAACACATGCCAAATGCAGAGCTCTATGGTACAAGACCACCTGTATCAACTGCCCTCCGTGAACGCAGATTAAGATTCAGTGGGCGTAAAGACGAAGTCATGCCAGATCTACTTCTCTGGCAACCAACTCATGGAAAGCGTAGTCGTGGACGACCGGCCATAACATATATAGATCAACTTGAAAGGGATACTGAACTTGGAAGAAACGAAATTGCGACAACTATGGAGAATCGGGAAGCCTGGAAGGATTCCATTTCCACTGTCCGAGTTTACTCGACCTAGTAGTAGTAGTAAGACTTACAGGGATTTTTGATGAAATTACCCTTGGAAACAGGTTTCAAAAATTATCATCCCACAAATTTGTTGGGATCCTATAATAATTTAAATATTTTGCAGACGAATGTGAAACAAATGGTCACAGCTGCCACCACAACGCGATATGTACAAATACTCAAGACAACTATACTTGTACATGCAAACTTGGATATACTGGTGATGGATATTCATGTGAAGGTAAGACAACTATTAATTAATACTGTTATATAAGTTTTGGTAATCGTAATGTTTAATTATAATAAAATAACTCTAAACTACTAGATCTACTCTCCAACAGTTATACCATAGATATTATTCTCAAGAGCTAAAACGAACTCCAACCTACTTCTACATTTCTGGAACTGATTTCGGTTGCCACATAGGAGGAACTTTTCAAACAGATTACTTAGATGGTCGAATATTAACATGTTGAATAGCTTAGCTCAATTGAAATCAGGCTAATTCCACGATATTATTGACAATATCAGTAGTAGAAGGATTAGGGACATAAATACCTCAGTAGTCCGTATTTATTCGGGTATGATAATTGTATGGTACATTATCTTGAATGAATAATTTGAATGATAATGAAATTGAATGAGTAACCTTGACTGCATCTTTAGAGACTTTAGAGATCTTTGAGACCGTTATAGTGAACTCTACCTTAATTAACACTAGGGCTCTTCAAGGCAGACCAATCATGCTGACCTGAGGAATTCTTAAAAGGTTTAATAATATTTTGTCTCCAAAGAATACTTCAATTAGTTTAATTATATTAATTAGTTTAATTAATATTGCAGTTAGTTTATCTTTATTCATATAAAATTCAAATGTATAAAATACAAATGAGGCAGTTAATATTGAGATATTTACTGATAGCTAAATGAATAGCGTCGTAAGGCCAATGCTACTAAGTAGCACCTGTAACACAATGAATACCATAGAAATATATCTACATATAAATTATAAAATATCTCTACTCGTAATAAATTTACTCCAACCAAAACTTAACAAATAGTATTGGAACTAGGTGTTACTACCATCCTACTTCTTATTTAGTTCACGTTTAAATTTTGTTCGAAAATATTTTCGCAATAAAGCCCTGTATTGTTTGAAAGTTTTGCATACAGATATCTACACTGCGGCGTGGTCCACTACTGTCAGCCGCGTATAGGTATTTGTATATTAAAATTAAATTAATATTATTATTTGTAAAATATAATTCGTTGAGTATTCCAGTATTATAGTATTTATTTCTAGAATAGATATGTAGATTGAATTATTTGTTGGAATACTATAGTATGGCGTCAGATTATTAGAATAGATAACTATTTATATAAATTAATGAATAAAATAATGGTGGAATGATATTATTTGAATTTGTTGTGCTGTGGTAAAATAAAGAAGCTGGTGGGTTGGGTAGCCATTTTAATAATACATACAATATATATATGAAGTATATAAATGAAATAAAAAATATATATCCAGTAGCCGCAAAATGTTTCGTTAATTCTGTTTTTTTTATAAAATACGGCATTGGCCTTACGACACTGTGCAATGTAATAAGTGTTTAATAAATGTATTGACAGTAAAATAAGCATTGGGAATAGTACTGTATTTCTGCAATGGAAAAGATTAAAGGAAAAATAAAATTCAATGAAATCACTCCCGGTGAGCCAACGCAAACTATGATAATTGTAATAATTAAAGTTATGTACCTCCGGATATATATTGTGGCGTTCACCAGTGACTTTGCTTTGTTAATATTTATATTGTTGCCTAGCAACCTGTACGCGCTTTTGGAGACCTTTAGCAGTTTAACCTGCCAAAATTTATATGTCTTTTGGTTTATAAATATACTTTAGAAGAAGACAAATATTTAATACCAATAAACACAACATTGGCAGAAGCCAGCCTAGTGCGCGTCCATTCACCCGCTGGATATTCCCGGGAGACTGGATTCTGAGGGCTTAAATTATTATTGCAGTGAAGCTTACTGTATTGTATTATTCGATTGATCGTTAATAATTAATTTCTGACTAATATTATTCACTTTCGGGAAATATTAACAGTTCCTTTAGGACGTGGCGCTCTATCTAAGTAAACAGAGATATGACTTACACTAATCACAACGGTAAGTCGGTAAGGCTTAAGATTCACGTATGAGGCGCATTCTTTAGGAAATGCTTAGTTATCAGTCACAATCAGGCACACTACCGGTAACACACAATACTGCTCACTAATTTGCCGACCGTCAATGAATTTTATCATATATAAAGGGAATAGCAACGGACCACTGTAGTGCTTATCAAATAGCATTAAATTCACTACAAATCACAACAATATAAGTCGCAATCGCTATATATAACCCGTCTCTCTAACCTGTAGTGTATCAAGAAAATTGGGAAATTTGGGTTCTTTATATATGTTCTCCAAATGATATTCAACCAAAACACAACAGTAAACAGCATTAAGACGGTAAGTTAAGATATGATATAAACTGATATGGACCGATATGTGATATGAGTTGTTAAGAACTGATTGCACTGACTGAACTGACTGAACTGATAACAGTCATACGCTCTATAATTTTAGCCTACTAATGTTTCTTCTAAAAGTATGAAACGAATTGATTCTAGAGCCGTTGTTCCTGGCCTAGACAGCAATAACAACAAAGTATCAAGAAAAAACAGTAAGACTGAACACACTCCTTATGATCGACCGAAAAGCTACACGTCGACAGGAAAAATCGCTCTGATTGGCTCAAGCCAAACAAAGAACCATGCATCCAATGGCTGTTTCCATGTCAGCAACCAGCTGTTAGATGTCGTAATATGAATCATCACGGCTAAGCTATGAAAGGTATTTGTCGCATTGCAGGTTTTTTGTCTTACCATGTCCGCTAAAACACGTATATAGCAGAATGACTTTTATGTCCGTTAAAACACCTGTAACGGTACCTTGAGGGCGAGGGGAATATGTATACAGTTAGAGAACCCTTTTAGAGTATTCCAGCGCCTGGGGGGAAACTGGATTGCGAAGCAAAGGGGCCAGTTATATCCCACAGAAGCTTTTACACCGCTCCCAGAAAATGGGATTTAAGTCTATAAAATATACAAAATCACAGTTTCTAATATACGTAAATACTCTAAACAGTTAGTCTTTCTTGCGCGGACGGCGTTTACGCAGTTTTTTAAAGCTAGCAAGAGTCCTTTTCTCTTTGGGGCAAGCCACTTTACAAGGAGGGCTATAACTCCTGGGTGAAGGGTGCAATATGATTGCATCAGAGGGTGTAGGATTATGGTCGGTGTATCCGCCAGTCGAAGTACCGGGTTGATTGACATCAACGTCAGGTGAGAGGGGTCTAACGGCTTTGAGAGCTCGTTTCAAGACAGCCGCTCTTACGGGTCCTTTCCGAGTGTTCTGAACGGGGGCCGTGGGTGGACCATAGGCAGTTAGAAACTTCCGGGGTTTAATGGTCCTTTCCAACTTGCGTTCGCGGGCTCGGTATTCGTAAGGCCGTCGATATACTTCCTGTAACTCAGGGTGTGAGTTAACAAACAAGTCTCCATAGTCTGGATCCTGACGGATATAATTGATTAAGTTATAGGAATGAAGGTCGCTAGGATTAACACTCCTGAGAAATTTGCGTACGAATTTAGTTGAAATACATTCTCCGACGCGCTTCAGTAGCTCGTAACTTGATATGCGTGATTTCTGTTCAACAGAAGCGAATAGATAAGGATGGAAAGCATAAACTCCTTCGTAAGCGCGTCCGGGATAATAGCGATGGCGCGAATCACAATGTAAATCAGCGTTCGCTTCCCAAGCTCTGATGTAACGCAGTGTGATCATTTCATCTACGCTTTCCAAATCGTGATTAAAAGGGCAGTCGAAACTAGCATGTCCCTTTAGTTGACAATGGTGACATTGAGTCATAAATTGAGGGAAAACTGCAAAGATATGCAGGTTATTGAGTCTGCAATACGCGCAATAAATTTCCATAGTCGGTTGTTCTTGGAAATAGGAACAGCGGACGTTGGTGTCCATGGGCGTATCGTGGTCTCTCGATGCGCATAACCGACAACGTTGCCTAGAAACATAGTTGGCATGACGATAATCGTACGCAGTGAGACACTGTGGGCCTTGATACCATTCTATGATGTAATCGTTGTCGCTGGTCCGGGGCGCGATAGACTGAATCTCTTCAGATTCTAGACATATTGGTTCGTCTTCCAAGTGCATAGCTGAAGTGGGCGTGTCTGTCTCTTCAGGTGGACCTATCGTCTGAATTTCCACGACAGAATAACCTGTGGGGATTCGAGGTCTTTGTATAACTGAGGAGTGCAAGTTCGATATACAAATCTCTTGGAAAATGGCGAATCCAGCGCTATCCAACTTCTCTGCAGCTGAGTTTCTTAGGCTGAGTTTGGTCAAAGCGCGGTCTTTAAATTGGCTATCCACGTTGCGAAACGGCGTTAAAAATCGCCGGAAACATTCGAAACGGATGAATTTATTATGTTCATCTAGCTTAGCGAGTTTGGTCCCAAGTATTAATGGATGGGCGCGTATAGTACGACTGCACACATCGGCTAGCCAACCGGCAAGTGCGGTGTTTTCAAAGATCGTGTATATAGCTAAGGAGGGACGGAGTGGAACACTCATGAAGCTATACACGGCGCCAGGTGCGGTCAATGGTCCATCAAAGTATAATCGAGAATAATGGTCTCCGTATACCTGTTGATAGTTAATGGGATTTCCGACTTTGAAATTCCATCCGTATTCCTGAAAGGCAAGATGTCCGATGGAAGTTCGTTGCACCTTGGTAATGTTGCTAGACGTATTAGCATACATGGTGCGGAAGAAACCTCGGCCTTCTGCCCAGGGAGCAATCAGCTGAGTATCAACGAAAGGGTACGGAATGTTCTCCATATTCCCGTTGTATGCCTAATATGTTCTCCGACAGCGATGGTAGAGCAGAGGAAAAACTATTTCGCATGCTGAAATATTCAGAAATACGATCTCAGTAGGAGGATACAAACGTTCGAAGACCATCTCCAAATGAATTTATCCCTAGTGTGAGGGAGGTGAACAACCAGATTTATGACACATAATGGTACCAGTTGTTCATAGACTGTCTACGTATCCTTTCAGTCCTTGAATCACGGTCGTGGACTTGAGGAAATTAGGAAGTGGTTGATTTTCTAATCAAATCAACAACAATGGTGGAAGTTGATATCATAAATATCAACAGAATGGTACATGGATAGGAGGTGCGGACACCAATATTCGCATACAAATAAACAGTAAAGTGTGGGAGGTTTAGTAAGAGGAGGTATGATCGATACCACAATACCAGTATGATTGGTCGATCGTTTCCCAAAGATCCGAGAGCGTTGGGAAGAGGTGTGACAAAGTGTTATATTTTCAACAGCGATGTATAGAGGGATAAAGGGAGTAAAGAGGAGGGAGGATATATGGGAGTATCCATAAGATACCACAATGGACATGTTTCCGTCACATCATCATTCATTCTTGCCCTTTAATTGTGACATTGATCACAATAATTACAGGAAAACGATGAAGGAAGAGAAAATTACAGCCTCCCGAAGGAGACCGCCCGCGAGCACCCGTGCTCCGGGGAAAAACTATTCACATCATGGACCCTGGACCTTAACCCATGTCTCTTCTCCAGTGGTGTTTTCCTCTATTTGTTTTTACAAGCTTTCTTCCACGTTTTATCTTTCGAGTTGTTTTCGAATAGAATTCTCGTGTTCCATTCTCGGTTCATCATGCCGACTCCGCTGGGTATGATATTTAAATAGAACCATTTCTCTCTCTGTATCCACATCGTCCGTATCATGTAAATCGATAGGATGGCCGGTAGTTAAGAAGTCCATATACGTACCATTGCGATTCGTATAGCGAGTGGTGAATTTTCGATAGTCCAATTCACGCGCAAGTTGCTCTTGGGACATCGGCGGTTCGATATAACGACCATCGTCCTCCGTAATGGTTGAATCGGCTTCACCGCGTATCAAGCTATCCACAAATGCTTGTAAAGGTAGGGTATATCGCTCCCTAATGCCAAGATCATCTTCGATCAACTCCGTCATATCTGCTATCTGAGTTTATTAATATCAAATAAGTTTATATTTAGGCGAGCGGGCGTCGCTGCCTATCTTTCTTTGCCCCCGGACAGTGGGATTCTCAGCGCCGATGTACCGTCGTCGCAGTGTTTACGCCAACATGTAGCAACAGCACGACAACGATAACCGGCACAAGTCACTCCACTGTCCGTCCCAAAGGCTTGGATCCACTTAGGTTCTTTCTATAGGAGAGTTGGGCTATTTTTACAATTGCGACTAGCTACTGTAAACACACTTTAGCAGTAACATTCACCTATAAACGCACAAATTCCACACAACTGTCAACAACTGCACACACACAGGCCATTTGTCCGTTAGTCAGTGCCTTCCAGAATGTCACGTTATTACTGTGTATCCTTGGATACTAACAGTGTGCTATGTTCTCTATGCTATGCAATAGGACAAGCTTTCTATTGTTCTTTTAACTTGCTTCTAATTCTAGCGTGGGTGTTGCTATGGTGACATTATGGAATGCTAGCGGTAGAATTAGGGTAATTCTCATGCATACAGATCTGGGATGCTATTTAATAATAATTCTTTAATTGTCAATATCCTCTTTATGCATGATTTTATTAATTTTATCGGCAATTGACTATATGTTGGAGATTCTCGCACTCTAATACACTCAATAGGATGAATCTCCGCTCCCATGATCTATTAATTAATGGAATTTTGGGAATGTTATAAATTGTACAAAATGACAATTTATGAAATTCATTTAAAAATATGAATTTAAATTTATTCCCGTGAATTTTATTATTTGATGTTAAAATTGACACAATTTGATTCCAGAGCAGGTCTGGGGACATAGGATCCTTAATTATATGAAATTTGTCTTTTAAGAGTATCGGGAAGTGCTATGATATCTTAATCGACTAGAATTGTTAACGGATCTGAATTTTACAGATTTTAATAAATATTAAATTAATATTTAAGATGGGCACCGATTTATTCCAGAACTTGTCTGGGGACTTTAACCATTGATTCTAGAATTTGTCTTTCAAGTATATCGGTGGGTGCCGCGATATCTTAATCGACTAGAATTACAGATGGTCAAAAGGTTTAACAGATTTATTTGCGTTTTACGCTACTGTTAGAGGGACATCACGCTACTATATGTATTATTTAATATAAGGTAGAAGAGCAATATCGCATGAAGCAATGTCAGTGTGAAGAGGCAAGTCGTCTCCAAGGTCTACCCAGAGCTTGGCTTAGCCGAGACACGAGGATCTGAACTTTGCATTCCTAATACTCTGCCTACCGATAATACTTGAATATAGTAGTGGCTTTATTGTACTTTAATAAGTACGGACATTTCATCTTACTGTAGTCACGTATTTATAATATGATACGGACAGTAAGGAAAGAGAAAAATTATTTCTCGCCGTCGTACTAAATATATATTATAAGTAATTACGTACGTAATAAACACTAATATATTGCACTAATCTACTAAATAATACTAAAAATAACATTCTACTAAATAAAATTGAATAAAAACGATTATAATAAAGTACATAATAAAGTTCGCATATAAAAATATAACAAAATAGATAAAACAATATAGTCATACACCCACTCCAGACGTATTACGTGGGGGAGTCCCTAGATGTTTGAGGAATTAGGGAGGTGGTCGTGGGAAGAGTGTCTTGCCTTCCATAGTTCCCGGAGAGTTCTCTGTCTCTTTCCAGTAAACATAAACGACCAACTGGGCGATTGAGTTGTTGCGTCTCAAAGATGATGCCTGGCTTCTTGAAGTTACGCCGCATGACGATGAGTTCTACCGAGCGTACTAAACCATCATCTGAGATGTGTGTTTCGATGATACGACCTGTCTGCCACCGTTTACGTGGGAGGTCTGGATCTACAATAAG